>ML412176.1:18558-39932 GCA_005239525.1 Nicotiana knightiana | reverse complement strand
AAAATGGGATAAACAAATAACCACAAAAGAAGAAACAAACAGAAGAAGAGGAAAAAAGTGGGGGAAATACCCCTTGATGGGTTTGGCCGTGAAAAAGGAAGTTGCCGGACCTTGGCCGGATCCCGGTAGGGTTTGAAAATGAATCAAACCCTCATGAATCGATTGCCCTATTCAAGAGCAATCGATCCATGAAGGTCTGAGCCATTGAGTTTCTCTAAGTCCGCTGGGGAGTAATTTTAGGGTTTTCAGATTCTTAGATCTGAAATTGACGCAAATTGATTGGTTTTTTAGGGAAACTAGCAACGGGAGGTGATAGAGGGGATGACGGTGATTGTCTGGTAGGGATTTGGGTCTGGATTGGGTGAAGTTCCGCCGCCGGAGGCAATTTTCGGCAGGCGGAGGGTGGAGGCTAGGGTTTGTGTTGTGAGAGAGACGGACAGGGGGAGGGGGGTGTGAGGCTTCGGTGAAATGAGGGGGGTGGGGTTTAGTTTGGATACTTATATAGTTTATAGGGATAGTTCTCAGCCATTGGATCTGGGAATATGAACGGTTGAGATCTTTTGAGTTAATAAAACGGGGTCGTTTTGGAGGGTTTGGGGTCTGACCGGGTTTGGTTCATTTGGGCCTGGGTCGTTTGAGTGTTGGGGGATTGGGTCTGGGTATTTCTTGGCCCATGTCCGATTTTGCTTTTCTTAACTAATTAACTTAATTAATCTAATTAAGTTAAAAATCTAATTTAATCCAAAAAAAATGTAGTAATTAATTTAAACCTTATTTTTCATCTATTTACAGATTAATCAAGAATAAAACGACCAATTTTATATTCCTAATTAATCTATGATTTATTGAATAAAAATGATTAATTTTTAGTAATTAGTTATTAAAACTACATTACCTTAAATAACCATTATTCGTCTATTATTTAGTTAATTATAACTTTGTAATTCTCTGATAATAGTGATGCAATTTTTAACAATTTTAAAAAAAGATGAATTATGGATATGCAAAAAATACAAATCTTTCACAATTAATCACTGAAAAATCAGAGTAGCAGTTAAAGTCCTACACTACTCTAAAAAGAGAAACTAATACCTGGTTCAAAAATTCATCCCTTGGAAAAGAGCCGCCGCACAAAGAAAAACCAAGGGGGAATTACTACACTACCTACAAAGAAAATCTATTTGTCCATTTTCTTTAGACTTAAATACCTCAAGAAAACTGTCCAGGAGATCCATCGTCGGGAAAAATCTAATTTTTCTACTCTTTTTTTTCCAGATTTTTCATAGCTACTAAAATACTACACAACTACTAAAACAAAAATAAGAATTTAACATTTTTCTATATCCTACTACTAATTATCTATAGAATTCTCCCACCCCACACTTAAAAGAGTGCAGTGTCTCCAATGCACAAATAAAGCAAAACAATAATGAGGGTGGACAAGAAACTCCCTGAAGGGCCAAAGGCCGAAGCAATAGCGGCTCACGGGGTACTTAGACTTCCCCCAAGCATGATCCTTTGTGTGGGCACCCCACACTTAGTTTTCACCATCTAACTTACTTTTGCACTCTTCCAATGTCTTTGCTTCCAATTATTATAATCTTATAAAACAAAAACAAAAACTACAACAATAATAAGATAAAAAAAATAAACATAAAAGAAAGCAGTAAAGATGGGTTGCCTCCCAACAAGCGCCCGATTTAACGTCGCGGCACGACAGTACTACTCTGCTTAGGCTAGGCGCTTTCTCTTCTTCTTTCTCCCATTAAGCCTAGCATTTTTACACGCTCTCAGAAGGTCTCCTCTTTCATCTCTGGCTCTTTTCTCAATCATCCTTACACACTCAGCTTGCACTACCACCTCCTCCAACTCAGTTGTCCCATCCGAATCACTACAATTCACATAAGGACTGTGCTCTATCCCTTTTAGCTCTACCGCAGTAATCATGCACAAGTTTTCATAATGCTTAGGGAGCTTAAGTGCCTTATACACATTAAAAGTCATTTCCTCATCGCCAACTCTCATCTTCAACTTCCCTTCCCTAACATCAATAAGTGCTCCACCAGTAGCTAAGAATGGTCGCCCCAAAATAATGGGTACTTCCTCATCTGCCGCGTAATCAAGAAGAATAAAATCAGCAGGAAGAATAAGCTTTCCCACTCAAACTAACACATCCTCAATAATTCCTTCTGGCATAACTAATGATCTATCAGCCAACTGCAAAGTGATTGTAGTAGGTCTAAGCACCCCCAGTCCGAGTTGCTTGAACAAAGAGGATGGCATCAAATTTATACTAGCCCCTAAATCACACAGGGCTCTACCAACTTCTTATTTTCCGAGAGACATAGAAATTGTGAAACACTCAGGATCCTTCAACTTAGGAGGAAGTTTACTCTGAACTCTAGCACTGCACTCTTTAGTAAGTGCAATTGTTTCAAACTCTGTATGTCTTCGCTTATTTGCCACAATATCTCTGAGATACTTTGCATACTTAGGAACTTCCTACAAAATTTCCACCAAAGGCAAATTCACATGCACTTGGCTCAAAATATCTAAGAATTTCTTGTACATAGCATCATTTTTTTTGCTTTTGCAGTCTTTGTGGAAACGGAGGTGGTGTCCTTGTTACAGTTTCTGGCTTTTCTTTCTTATTCTCCTCAATGGGTTTAGGAACTAATTCTCCTTCAGGACTAGTTGTATACTTCTTTTTATGTGGAACTTCTTCTAATTCTCTCCCATTTCTCAAGGTAACCGCATTGACTTGAGCCTTAGGATTAGGCTCAGTATCACTTGGAAGAGCGCATGAAGGTCTAGTATTTTGATTTGCTGCTAACTGCCCCATTTTCCTTTCAAGATTTCTGAAATCGGCCCTGAGCTGTTGATTGTCAAGAAACAACTTCTTCAACAAGTCATTCGTACTCTCTTCTATTTGTTGGGGTGGCTTCTGAAGTTGATCGAAATCTCCTCGAGGCCTAAACTGATTCTGTTGATTTCCGCCCCATGAGAAGTTAGGATGATTCCTCCAACTTGGATTGTAAGTGTTCCCATATTGTGCATGTTGATTCATCGGACCTATGTTTTGTTTTACCACATAGTATATAGATTCAGGATTCGTGGGGCACATGTCACTCATATGACTGTCACCACATAGTTCGCAGCAAATAGACATATGTTGTACATGTTGCATCTGTTGTGTTTGTTGCATTGTCATTCTGTTCATCTGATTTGCCAGCTTTGCAATATCTGCTCTCATGGCTGAGAAGTCATCAAGCTCAATCACCCTGGTTGCCTTCTGTTTAATTGCTCTTCTCGTGTCCCCATCTCCTTGCCAGTTATGATCATTAGCAGTGAAATTATTTAGCAAGAGTTGAATTTCACTATACGGCCTCGCCATGCAACTACCCCCACAAGCTGAATCAAGATTCATCTTTGATGCCTCGTCTAGACCATCAACAAAAGTGTGACCCAATACCTCATCAGTCTGACAATGATGAGGGAAGTCTCTAAGTAACTTCTTGTATCTTTCCCAAGCTTGACGAAGTGTCTCGCCATCCCATTATTGGAACCCAAGAATTTGGCTCCTCAGCGATTTTGTCTTCTTAGTAGGGAAAAACTTGATTAAGGATTTCCTTGCTAAATCATCCCAAGTGCAGATTGAGTTCACGGGCTCCTTTTGCAACCATTCCTTAGCTTCCCCCAACAGTGAAAAGGGACATAGCGTCAGCCTGACATAGTCCTTGGAAATGTTCGGATAATTGTAAGTGTCCGTAATTTCCAAGAAGTTCTGAATGTGCCTCTGCGGGTCTTCATGAGATAGACCAACATATTTTCATGTGGTATGAATCAGCTGTACCATGTATTGTTTGAGTTCAAAATGCCCATGATATCAGGCTTCACGATAGCCTAAGTCATATTATCAAGATTGGGCCTTGCGGCTTCTATCACCGGACGCTCTTCATTACCTGCCATCTCTATTGGTTGTGGTTAAACTACGATGTCCAACTCTCTTTCTATTCTAGTTCTAGCTTCGACTTCCTTCCTCACTCTATGAAGTGTTCGTTCAATTTCTGGATCAAAATGAAGGAGGTTGTTTGCGCTTCTACTCCTCCGCATTCAAGAGAAGGGCCTGCGTTAACACAAACAAGGCAAATTGAAAATTAAAACTTGAATAAATAAGTAATAAAAGCTTAACTCAGTCAAGTATCTAATTTCTAAGTCCCCGGCAATGGCGCCAAAAACTTGTTGCGACCAAACACACTCACGCAAGTATACGTGACCGTCAAGTAATAAAGTAGTGAGTAGAGTATCGTTCCCACGAAGATTTATGATTAACTTTTGCCTGATTCAAACTCAAATAACTTATCAATTCAAGATATTTCTCACAAATAGATAATTTACTAATTTACTACCTAAAAATTATAAAGTAATGAAATAACTAGAAATCAACCACAACACCTAAACAATTTCGAATAACAATCAATGGGATATAATATTCCAGGGTCATGGGTTAGCTAACAATCGTACTGCGTTCTTGGCTTAAAATGACTAATTGATTTATCTGGATTGTTGATTGAGGGTTGATATTACTCATAAGAATCTGTCGAGTTCTTACTCTCCTATTCAAGATAACTTAATGCCTATATGTCTATGGAATTAAGATTAATAAGAATGCAATTACACTTCCTGTATTTCAACCAAGCAAGACAATTAGGTATATGTCTATCCTAATTGTGAATTCGTTCCCCGATGCCCGGGTTCAAGAACTTGCTCTATTCAATTCTACATGCAATCGAGAATTCCCACTTTCGAGTTCAACTCTAGATTCGTAGATAGTATTTCACTATTAGCTACTCAGCAAAATAATTAAAAACAGAATTAAATAAACAACGCAATATGATAAAATCAACTTCGTCAAATTAAACTTCAAACATCAACATTCGTGTATCACCCATGACCATAGAACAATAAGGTTCTTAGCGACTCATGTTCATACAATCATCAAATAATTCCCAAGAATGCAAAAAAAAATCAATAAAAGAAGGAAAAAATAAGAACTCACGACGAATTCCGTGATTTTCAAGCTTTGTCGTGGCTTTTTCTCGCTTCCCAATATGTTAGATGACCTAAAAGAGGCGTTTTTGGCTTATATATTGTGTACAAAAGTCGTGGGCCAAAGTTCTCCTATTCCTAATCTAACTCAGCTTCAGGGATTGATGTTGGGGTGGATGCGAACATCCACCTCGTCCTCCACTTCTCAGCTTCACATGCAAGGGTGGATGCTTCGCATCCACCCTTGGTTCCTCCATCTCAGTTGTGCCCAGGTGCGGGTGCTATGGGCCGACTTCACTGCTAAGGGTGCACCAAGTAACCTTCTTTCCAAGGTTTCTCCTCTAGTTTGAGCATTTTTTTCTTCATATTTTGCTCTCCAAACACCCTAAATCATCACATACAACTCAATTAGTCATAAAATCAATAATTAAACCATGTTGGGCATTTTTAACACCAAATAGCAACAAAAAGTGGTTAAAACGTGGGTAAAGTAACATCAAAACATATAGAAATATGCCCAACATCAAATGACCACTTGTAAATATGGCTATTTTTGAATTTCTCCCTCACAATCATGATTCATACAACGATTTCTACTTATTTCAATGACAACAAAAATCTCTAGGAAATTCCCAATATCATTGTTACAATTTTGTTTAAATCATTTTTTGGAAAAATAGATTAATTATTTTACAGAATAGAATTTTTAAACATTATAACAATTGTAGCAAGGTGGAATTTGTTCAGCTTCTTGTTGTATATATTGTCCTATGTATGTAAAAACAACGTTTTGCATTCTTATATCAATTCGAAGTTTTACATGTTAAAGTAAATTTCAACCGCCATTATGAGAGAACAAAAACAAATAAATTAACTGCCCAGACCCTATGGTAAAATTAAAAAAAGGAACACACACCACATCCTCCACCCCATTGTTAATGTGGCAAAAAAACTAATCTGGACTTTATCTTATATTATTATCGCATGGTTCTAGTGAAAAAATAATAATCTGTATGTTTAAAATGTAAAAGCAGTCCATCTGAAAAAAAAGAAAAAAAGAAAAAGAAAGAGTAACAAATCTCGTAGCTTGTAACGTGGTGATTGGTGAACGAGTCCAGATCTCAAATTAAACAATTTAAAAAAACACTCTCAACAGCTCTTCATTTTTACCCCCCTATAACAATGTCGTCCCGTGTATCTCGAGCGAAGCCAAGAATTACCAAACCAAACGATGAATATCCAGCAATACCACAAGAAGAAATATTAAATTCTAGTTATGAAACAAGATCACAAAATGAACGACAAGCCAGCAAATCCAAGGAAGAAATCGACGACGACGAAGATAACATTGAACCTGTCTGGACATTTCGTGTCTGGTTTCTTGGTTTGTTATCCTTCATTTTCTTGATAATTATTACCAAATATTACCTGCGTGAGACAGCTGAATGTCTCATGTCAATGATGTGGGCTATGTTGGTTGTATATCCCATTGGTCTAATAATGGCCAAGAAACTCCCTAAAAGGAAGATCTATTTACGTCCAATTGGATTGGAGTTTGCTTTAAATCCTGGATCCTTCAATAAGAAAGAATATGTATTGATCTCTATAATTGGTAACATTGGTGCTGTTTATGGTGGTTTAACTTCTGATTTCATTCTGAATAACCCATTCTAGGTACATTTTTTTAGAGATTCCAATATTGTATTAGGACATTAATTTTTATTGTATTAGGACATTAATTCTTTCGTGATAATTTTTATTTTTCTTTCTCTAATATTTGAAGCATTTTTCTGATTCGTGTTTGTCATCCTTGCGCAAGAGCCATACTAGTCTTCTTCGTGATAAATATTAAATCATTACCAACAATAGTTTTGTCTGTCGATATTAGAAAATAAATTTGCAGCAAGTAATTGAAGCTTGGGGTCAACAAAAATTATGCCTTAAAATCAAACCAACGAGACAATAAAAAATACCACCATTGTATGAATTGAATTGTACCATTTCACTATAATTGGTGAATTTTAATATCTCAGAAAACCTGTCAATCCTAGTCATAATCCAACGTGGAACTACAATAAGTAATCTAATTATCCAACCGAGGCCCATATATAATCAAAAACTTCACTAATTTAGTAAAGCAATGGTAATAAAATGATTAAGACTATTTCTTTTTACAGAGGCATGCAATTTCAACCTAAAAATTAAAACATACGAACTAGATTTATTGAATTATTAGCCACAAACATATTTGTCTATTTATTCGAATTATATTTGTAGGTTGTTAATATGATGTTTTATGTTATGTACATGGCGTCTTTCTGGGATGCCTTAAAAGGGCGACGTAAGGTAAAGCGATCGACTTCCATGGGATTACTTCTCGCCAACTAAAGGCCTTCTCTGCACGCTAGATTAGACTGTCAATGTCATGCAGGAAAGTCAATATCAAGATCAAAATTTGTCACGAGAGAATTGAATGAAAGCTTGCTTGTATTAACAGAAAATAACGATTACAAGAAAGCCAATGTAGTGCTGGGGGAGGAGACACAATTACAAAGATTTGATTGCTTACATAAAACTTCAACGACTATACCCCCTTATATATGTCTTAAAAATAAAAATCTAAGTTATAAGAGTAAACATAAATAAGCCAGAAAAGTATAATGCAAATATATTTACGTGGAAAGGGACCTAAGATTACAAAGGAAAAGCTTGTGCAGTGGCGGGCACTTGTCGGCGCGGAGTCCTTGTCGATAGCATCAATCAATGCCCATTGTGCACGGGGCATGAGCGCGCAGGCGCTGAGTGCACTGCCCGCTAATGGGTGCTTTTAAGCACCGCCTACTGTTGTTAATTGTGTGGGCGCTAGCTATCGACGGGGTAATATAGGCACATGCGCACTTATTGCTTGCCGCAGCCAAAACCACAAGGTTGTTCATGACACTTGACCACAAAAAGCTTATCAGGGCACTATGGGGCGCAACCAAGGGGTCATAAGACAAGGTCGAAAAGCAGCCCAAGACATTTATCATGAATGTCAATAAGTAGTCTACCTTCAGTTCCCTATATACCTCCTATTGCCTTAATTCAAATACGTCTAAATTTCTCCTGAATTTCAATAAATGATGGAGATTATAATTTCGAAGAGGAACCTTGGCGTGACTGGTAAATTTGCTTTCATATGATCAGAAGGTCACGAGTTCGAGTCGTAAACAATCTCTTGCATAAATGCAATGTAAAGCTGCGTACAATTAATAGTCTCTTGCTGTCTAGCCCTTCCCTGAACGACGCGCATAACGGGAGCTTAGTGCACCGAGTTACCCTCGATGGAGATTATAATTTATAAGTGTAGATTCTTATTATTACAATATGTATAATGGGTGAAGGTAGAGGGCAATTATGGATAGCTTTGTCAGGGCTATATGTGTTAAAGATTTTGCTAAATAAATATAAATAATTAATTTCGAACTTAGTTAATTAATTGAAATGTTGTAGAATATTATACTCGAGTCCATGAAGTTTAAATTTTGAATCCGTTATTGATATACATCGCACTATCTCTATTTCATATTAATTTACTGGCGGTCCCAAACAAGCATACATCTTATGCTTATTTATTTTTTTTTTAAAAAGCCTTTTCCTCTTTTCTCCTGTTTCTTTTTTTGCATTCTTTTCCTGCTTTCTCTTTTTCCATTATTCCCATAATCTTGGTACTCTACATTTGTTACATGAATTTTGAATACAACCAATGGTACATGCACTAACAATATACACAAACACATTCTATTATTTTGTATTTCACCATAGAAAATTTTCTTGATCTCTCAATCTTGACAACTACTTTTTCCTGTTTTTTCTCTCTTTCGTACGTGATCTCACTATTTTTGCTTAAATAGTGATTTTGCTTTATGTTTACACTATAACCCTATATATTGACAATCACAACTATATTTTCGTTAAACCTTTTCAATCTCCCCCACCCCCCATCCCTCAAAAAGGGAAAACAGAAAAAAATTCAGAGAATCGCAGCACAATCAAAATCCACGATATATATCGTGTGAGGGGGTTGGAGGGGTGATGGTAAAAATTTCTAAGTTGAAAATACAGAGAGGTTTTCCAAGTTCATGTATTGGTAGAAATTAACAGAATTACTGTATGAGATAACCATCCATGCAGTTTATTTAATGAACCATTCATTAACAGTTTAGAATAATTCAAATTCGGAAAGTTTCCTTACACCAGGGAAATTTTCATCTCCTTTGTAAATACAATCTCCCAAAAACCAAAATAAAATAAAATAGAAAAATAATTAGCAGCAGTTTAAAAGTTAACGGTACCCTTAAAATTCTCTTTCCTTTTGCATCTAACATCATTCTATTGTCACCCAAACCATGGAGTTCGACATGTCAGAGAAAAACACAACAGAAAAGGAATTTGAAGTTGTTCCTGAAGATGAAGAATCACCGATAGAACAAGTCAGGTATGTCGAATTGTATCATTAATATCTCATCTAAAAGTTTAAATTGTCGGATTATTCTGTTTGGACACTTCTAATTACTTAATTATATTATGTCTCTGACAAGGTTAACAGTATCGAATCAGGACGACCCTAGTCTACCAGTATGGACATTTCGGATGTGGTTCCTCGGAGTCCTGTCGTGTGGAATTCTGGCATTTCTCAACACTTTCTTCAGTTATCGAACACAGCCACTTAGCATTAGTATGATAACTGTCCAGATAGCAGCATTGCCACTCGGCAAGATCATGGCTAGAGTGTTGCCTACGAGGAAGTTTAAGATAGGATCGTGGGAGTTTTCATTTAATCCAGGACCGTTTAATATGAAAGAACATGTCTTGATTTCGATATTTGCAAATTGTGGTTCTGGGACAGCATATGCTGTTTCAATTGTTACTATTATTAAGGCATTCTATCTCAGGAACATCTCCTTCGTCGTTGGTTGGATTCTTGTTGTTACTACTCAGGTAATTTTCCTCCTTAAATTATACACTTTTTTTCTACATGCATTACATCACAAATTAGGAAAAAGAACTCCTTATGAATAATCCAATTGCATGAGAAATCTAGCCTTTGGTAACGGATACCTGCTTTCAACCCGAACCACGTATATAAGCGAAAACGCACTGTATTAAAAAATGTGTTGTGTGTGTATATTTATGTACCTACTCTATATTAAATCTGATAATAATTCCTTAAATCAACCTTCGTTTGGGAGACGTTGTCCTAGTCTATTACTGGTCGAATAGTGGGCGTCGAGGATGAGTTTGCGCCTCTAGTGTCGACATTCTTGAATTGTATGATCATCTCATTTGAAAGTTTAAGCTTATCAACGAAATAAGCTAATACATCATCTTTGGATCAGGTTCTGGGATATGGATGGGCAGGGATTATGAGAAAATATGTGGTAGACCCTGCTGAAATGTGGTGGCCTGGTAATATGGTTCTAGTCTCTCTTTTCAGGTATAATTTCTCTAACTTCCAACTTTTCTCTAGCTTATTATTAGCCTAGAATATCCATTGTTGCTCCTTGGACTGGCGCTTCTTCTATTATATTGCTCGTCCTGATAGATAATTATTACTTTCTCAGTTTATATGTAGGAGAGCCTTGGAAAACCGATATAGTTGTGTATGTGTGACTTATAAGCCACGAGTTTGAGCTGCGAAAGTAGCCATTAATGCTTTGTGTGAATGCGAAATGTTTTGTGCGTCAGCTGCCCCTTTTTTCCGTTTTGTTTTATATGACACTAATACTATTTGGAAAGTCAAGCTGTTTTCAAAAAAGTTTAACACAACTTTAATTTCTCATATATGAGAGAACCTTGCTGCATAATCACCATACAACGACTTTAAGTTGCGCGTATGCGCCTTTATTTGTATTCTTTCTATTTTTGAGTTAATGTCTCCCTTCACCGCCTTAAAAGGAGCTAACTACAGGCCAAAATATACTGCAATCATTATACGAAATTTGTTCAGTTTCTAACTCGTTTTCTCATGAATTTTGGCAGGGCTCTCCATGAAAAAGATGCAGATGGCAAAAGCTCAAGAGGAAAATTCTTCTTAGTTGTATTAGCTTGCAGCTTCACTTGGTACATCGTCCCTGGATTTCTCTTCCCAACATTATCAAACATTTCTTTACTCTGCTTATTCTATCCAAAATCAGTACTAGCCCAACAAATTGGTTCAGGAATGAAAGGCCTTGGAATTTTGTCATTCACTTTTGATTGGTCAGTTGTAGCATCATATCTTGGTAGCCCTCTAGTTTGTCCCTTATTTGCCATTATCAATGTCATAGTGGGCTATGTTGCTGTGGTCTATATACTCATTCCAATATCCTATTGGGGATTCAACATTTACAACGCCAGAACTTTTCCTCTGTTGTCTTCACATTTGTTTAACGCTCAAGGACATACATATGATATTACAGCCATTGTTAATGACAAGTTTGAGTTAGACGAGGTGGCATATGCAAAAGAAGGACGTATAAATATTAGCACTTTCTTTGCTCTTACTTATGGCCTGAATTTTGCTGCTGTTGTGGCTACTCTCGCGCAAGTTGCTCTATTCAATGGAAAGTAAGTACACTGAACTATTTTTAGTAACGAAAAAGTTACTCAACTTTATCTAAGTATCACGAACGTCAAAAAACTACTTATGCTGACGAGTTGATTGAACAGGGAAATATATGAGCGATTCCGAGCTATAAACTCAGGAAAACCTGATATCCACACAAGACTTATGAAGAAATATGCAGACATCCCCAGCTGGTGGTTTCACGGCATGCTTGTACTTTCATTGGCTTTGTCACTTGTACTATGCATCGTATGGGAAGATCAAGTTCAACTTCCATGGTGGGGGCTTCTTTTTGCAGCTGCCATTGCCTTGATTTTCACTCTCCCTATAAGCATCATTACAGCCACGACAAACATGGTAATTAGATTGTGAGCTTATATATTGTGAAATTGTTTTGAATTGAACTCTTATACACTAACATTATAAAAGAATTTTGCACTATCAGGTCGCCTAAAAGATAACATAAAGGTTAAATTGCATTGATAGTACAAAAAGTTTTTACTCGACTACAATTATTTTTTTGGGTGCATTAATGAATCTTCTTGACTAAACAGACTTTTGCTTCTGATGACAGACGCCAGGACTAAATGTGATCACAGAGTATATTATCGGTCTAATAATTCCAGGGAAACCAATAGCCAATGTTTGCTTTAAAACATTTGGGTATATAAGTATGTCACAGGCAGTTTCATTTCTCTCGGATTTTAAGCTTGGCCATTATATGAAGATTCCTCCAAGATCAATGTTCATTGTTCAGGTATTAATTACTCATTTTCCTCCTCTTTCGCCTGTTTTTATTCAGTAAAAGAAAACTAACTATATTCATGAAGTAAACTTATCAACCATCTAATTTCTTTAATTCTTGATCGTCCCAATTCACCCTGATTGATAAATATTAAATTAGACAAGTAATTCTGTTTAAAGTTACAGCTTATGAGACGTCAATTATTTTTCTTTATTTACAAGTTGAGTTCTCAATCGAGAAGATCTCTAAATTACTTCATGTGTTAGGCTTACTTGGTCCTTATAGTATATCTAGGACACAAATTGCACTAGAAATAAATAACATCACGACAATTTTGGTCCTATTGGTGTTAGCTTTCTGGTGGAGAAAATAATCAACGGCTACTCCTCAACTTCCCAATTGAAATTTGGAAAAACTAAAAGTTTCTATAACAACTATAGATACGTTTCAATCCCAGCAAGTTGGGGTTGAGTATATGAATGATCAGTATGAATTTTGCTTCATTTAGACCTGTCTCAGTCCAATATTTCTGTTGCTGACCCTGGCTGAAACTTTCTTTTTTTGTTCGCAAAACAGCTACTTGGAACCCTTATTGCTGGTACAATAAATATGAGTGTCGCGTGGTGGCTGCTTACAAACATTGACCATATATGCCAAGATCAACTGCTCCCTACAAATAGTCCGTGGACATGTCCAGGGAATCGCGTCTTCTTCGATGCATCAGTAATATGGGGTTTAGTAGGACCTAAAAGAATGTTTGGTTCACTTGGAAATTACAGTGCACAGAACTGGTTCTTTCTTGGTGGTGCAATTGGACCACTTTTAGTATGGTTATCACACAAGGCATTTCCAAGCCAAAGTTGGATTAAATTGATTAATATTCCAGTACTTCTAGGGGCAACAGCTGCTATGCCTCCAGCAACACCTTTGAACTTCAACAGCTGGATTTTCTTTGGTATATTGTTCAATTTCTTCATTTTCAGATACAGAAAGAAATGGTGGCAGAAGTATAATTATGTTCTTTCAGCTGCATTGGACGCTGGTTTGGCTTTTATGGGAGTGGTTATATATTTCTGCCTAAGTGATGTTAAGTTTTCTTGGTGGGGAACTGGGGGAGAATATTGTGATTTGGCTACTTGTCCTACTACCAAGGGCATAGTTGTTGAAGGATGTCCGTTGCGTTGATTTCACTACAACGGTCGTGTCCGTCTTGGACTTGTCATGCCTTTTGGACTCGTCTGCCTCATGTTAAATCAGCATTATTGTTGATGTCGGCTCTTAAAAGTATGTTTGTACATAATCATATTTTTAGAAAGATTACACCTAAGTTGTCTAATTGTAGATTCTCAAGTAACCTTAACTCTTGTAAATATTATCTCGCAATAAGGCAGGGGTCGACTTAATCCCCACACATGTAATTCTTAATTTCGTTTGATATATGGACTAGATTGTTCAATTACTATTGAGAAATATATATTTTTAACCGCTTTCAAAAATAATAGTCGATATGTGTGTGTGGTGTGTGTATATATACATGTATTATATATGTTTTTATATATTTTTGGCTAGCGAATTCAATTAGTTTGGAACGATCGGCCAATTATATATTTTTCTCTAAACAAAATCATTATTGGTTCCTTAGGAACTTAAATAACTTTTCAATAAGGTTTTGAAATGGTGTACCTTCTTCCGTGTGAATGGATAAAATTGAGCTTATTTAATACTCCATTAACATCAAACCAACGAAGGTAAGACACGTATATTTTATACATGCCTTTATCACTTCGTCAGAGTAAAATAATATCTATTCTTACTTTTTAATTGCTAAAGTTAATTTTTTTTTAATTAATATAAAACACCGTGAGCAGATGAGTATTTAGGGCATTGTTCAATTCATCTTTTTTAAAAGGTGTAAATGTGAGGAATTAACCAAAAATTTAGCAGCTCTTAAGGGATTATTTTGGTCCTTTTCTCCTTTAACTTCAGAAAAGATTTGTAAAAGAAAAAGGAATTACTACATTTTTTAAAATTAAATAAATCTTCCTAAATTTGTCAGCAAGGTTAGCAAGAGAACGTTGAGTCATCAACCTCGAGCGGAGTAACCAAATGCTAAAAAACCTAACTAACTAGTTAAGCCAAGTGGTACAATTAAAATAAATGGCCAGTTGGTCAAGTTGCATGAAACAGCAGGAGTCCTCAAGAAAAATCAAAGGAATCTGATTTCGTCAAATCATAAACCAAAAGCATACGAACAATACCCAGGGATGTCAACAGGACAGGGCAGGGCAAGCCTTGACCCGTTAAGATTTTGACTCGCCCTGCCCTGCCTTATTTAGCATTTTTTTTAAAATTTACCCCGCCCCGGCCCGCCCCGGCCTGCTCCGCTATGCCCTGCCCTGTTTAAGTTTGTTTTTAATTTCTTTTCACTTTTTCTCTTATTAGTTAGCCGGATATTTTTCTTTTTGTATCTTCCCAAAACTCATTTGTGCAAAGTTAACGTTTGGTATTCTAGGTAAGAATACCTTTCATGCAATTTGTCACAATTTTGCTAATTTAATCAAGTTTATTAATACAACTATGTGCTAATTCGATATCTTATCTTGATTAAGTGATATTTTTAATACTCATAACAAAAAAACTTAACAAAAAAAAAATTACAGATTTTATTATTTATCAATTAACAAAAAAATTTTAAACAAAAAGAGGTATGACGAGATTATGGGACTGGAAGGAGATCAAACTTCTAAGATTCTTACTCACCTATGCATAAAATATCACAATACTCACATGTACAGAAAATTTAAATTATAGCAAAGAAATTTTTCCTTTTCAAAGATATGCTTGACAATTACCTGGCAAAAGGATGAAATTAGCAGATAAAAAAAATGCAAAACCTTGACAATAGAGATATTGAGAAGAGTACTGAATGTTGAGGATGAACGGCAAAGGTTGTGCTTGTATAATATGAAGTTCTACATTTGTATGGAACAGGTTCCCCCTATCACCTGCCCTGCCCTGCTTATTATATTTTGAAACTATTTTTTCACCTGCCCTACCCTATCCTGCCCCGTTTAAGTCTTCCTCTGCCCCGCCCCGTTAAGCATGCGCCCCGCTCCGCCTTACTATTGCCCTGCCTCATTGTCATCCCTAACAATACCATATATATTAGTACGGCCTAATCTCGTGGTTGTGAGGAAGATCTAGCTAATTCAATGCAAAATTAGGTAGAACCCAATGCATGCATCAAATCAAAGTAAATTAAACAAATACATATGAATTAATTAACAACGGTTAATTAAAAGATGAAGTTTATGTAGGAGACGTTCCCTTCTTATGTAACTATCCAAGTGTGAAGAAACTTCTGCCCATTTATGTGACTGTTTCAAAATTGTTCTTGATGGAATATATATATTGTATACGGTTAAAATCGAGTATGTCCGATTTTATAGGCTCGAGGAGTTGTCTCGAGAATAAGCTCATATGGGCTAAGTCCGGGTTCGAAGACATGAAGATCGAAGTGCTCAATCGAGTTATCGTAACTGAATGACGAGATATTAGCAACTGGTCGAAGATCACGGCGGGAATCACAGAGCAGATCGAATCAGGCGGTTATTGACACCAATTATGGGATTTGTTTCCATTTTTAGAATTGTATCTATTTTAGGATTCCTCTACTATATAAAGAGGGACCCCATTCATCTGTGGAGGGACATTACATTCACTGAAAATAATATACACCCTGCTCTCTTATTACTTATTATTCATTACTGTTCTTACTGTTCTAACTACTTGACCTCGAGGCTATCCTGGATCAAGGTCGATATATTGTCACAGTATTGGTTTGATTTATTTTATCGCAAAATTCGTTCTTTTATTCCATTATTTATCAATCGGTATTGAATTAGATCATGTATCCTTATAACCACAATACAAGTTTAATTTTTACTCGGATTTCGAGGTAAACAGTTTGGCACCCACCGTGGGGCTACGGATAATAGTGATTTTTCAGTATTAATTCTGGTAAAACACACTATTTTACGCTTGTTCTTGCCAGGAATTTTTCTTTCACGTTGAAACATGTCAAACTAACAAAACACATTCGCACACGATGACATTGGCCTCGGGCTTCACAGGGAAAACGAGAATGTTATTGCTCCCGGAATCGAGGTGCCACAGGCTGATCTCGGAGGAGCACCACCCGTCAACCCAATCGATGTCAGTTCGCACGTTGCTCTGAATGCGGACTTAGGCGCAGAACCCGAAGGGAGTGTACGTAGAGAAGGTCGAACTGATGGTCGAGGTACACAGGGCAGAGGAGATGAAGGAGTCAGTCTCCAAGTAATATTCGAGATGCTTCAGGCCCAACAAACCGCCATTGCTCGGCTACAGAATCAGCACAGAGCTCCAAATAGGGTCGAGCAAGAGACTACTCAACGTTCCGAACCAATACCGGAAAGATAGGGTAATAACACATCGACTAAGCCTGGATCCCAAGTTCAGACTGGTGAAGCAAAAGAGAAGGCCTCATTCCGAGGTAAAGCATGCCTTCATAAAGGACGAGGTAACTAAACTTCTCAAAATAGGATCCATTCGGGAGGTAAAATACCCCGAATGGTTAGCTAATGTAGTCATAGTCCCCAAAAAGGGGAACAAACTTAGAATGCGTGTAAGCTATAAAGACTTGAACAAAGTGTGTCCGAAATATTCTTTTACATTGCCTAACATCGATCGCATGATCAATGCCACGACCGGCCACGAGATCCTTAACTTTCTCGACGCCTATTCTGGGTACAATCAAATCCAAATGGACCCAAAAGACCAAGAAAAGACTTCTTTTATCACTAAGTATGCAACCTATTGCTATAATGTAATGTCCTTCGGGATAAAAAATGCAGGAGCTACATATCAACGCCTAGTTAACAAAATGTTCGAAGAACAAGTAGATAAATCAATGGAAGTTTACATTAACAACATGCTAGTTATGTCCCTGCGCGTAGAGGACCATTTGACTCATTTGCAGGAAACATTCAAAATCTTAAGGAAGTACAACATGAAGCTCAACCCCGAGAAATGTTCTTTCGAGGTCGGTTCAGTAAAATTCCTCGGCTTCATGGTATCAAATCGAGGAATCGAAATCAACCCCGACAAAATCAAGGCCATCGAGGATATCACCGTCGTAGATAGTGTAAAAGCCGTACAAAGGCTAACCGGACGGATAGCTGCCTTGGGTCGATTCATCTCAAGGTCATCGGATCGGAGCCACGGGTTTTTCTCCTTACTCAAAAAGAAAAATGATTTCGCCTGGAGCCCAAAATGCCAACATGCATTGGAAGAATTGAAGCGATACTTATCGAGCCCACCTATGCTTCATACACCGAAGGCAGATGAAAAACTCTACTTGTACCTGGCTGTGTCCGAAATCGCGGTAAGTGGTGTCCTAGTTCGAGAAGAACAAGGTACGCAGTTTCCTATATATTATGCAAGTTGAATCTTAGGAGATGCAGAAACTAGGTACCCACACTTATAGAAATTGGCATTTGCCCTAATAAGCGCTTCAAGAAAGTTAAAACCATATTTTCCGTGCCACCCATATGTGCATTACCCACTTACTCACTCTGTAATGTTGCATAAGCCCGAATTATCGGGCCGATTGGCCAAATGACCGTCGAACTCAGTGGGTACGATATTAAATAACAACCTCGAACGGCCATCAAGTCTCAAATTTTAGCAGACTTCGTGGCCGATTTCACGCCAACCCTCGTACCTGAAGTAGAAAAGGAACTTCTACTAAAATCAGGTACATCATCGGGGGTGTGGACCCTCTTCACGGACGCTGCCTCGAATATGAAAGGGTCTGGGCTCGGCATTGTTTTGAACCCGCCCACAAGTAGCATTATTAGACAATCCATTAAAACTTCAAAGTTGACTAACAACGAGGCCGAGTATGAGACCATGATTATAGGTCTCGAGTTAGCCAAAAGCTTGGGAGCCGAATTCGTTGAAGCTAAGTGTGAATCTCTGTTGGTAGTGAACCAGGTAAACGGAACCTTCGAAGTTCGAGAGGATAGAATGCAAAGGTACTTAGAAAAAATACAGGTAACTTTACGTCGTTTCAAGGAATAGACTCTACAACATGTGCCTCGATAACAAAACAATGAGGCCGGTGCATTAGCAAATTTGGGATCATCGATTGAAGAGGATGAGATCAGCTCGGGGACTGTCGTCCAACTCTCGAGGTCCGTGATCGAGGAAGGGCATGCCGAAATAAATTCTATAAGCTTAACTTGGGACTGGAGGAATAAGTACATCGAGTACTTAAAAAAATGGAAAGCTCCCATTAGACCCTAAAGAATCGAGGGCCCTTCGAACTAAAAAATATGATTAAAAAATACCCTATCCAATCTCTTCCGAATTCTCTATGCCCTTCCTTTATTGTTACACCATGTGAATCTGAGCCCCGTGAACCCGGCATCCACCATACCAGAATCATTCATACAGAAAATAAAATCCCAACTTTTCTCCATTAATTCTATGTAGTGTGCCACCCTTCTTTTCTTCAGGACTCATGATCACGTTGAAATCTCCACTGATACTCCAAGGTCCATTAACCATACTGCTACAGTGTCTAAGACTATCCCAAAGAGGGAGTCTCAGAAGTTGAGTCGTTTTGGCATAAACACAAAAGTTGAGCATAAAACTCCATCTGTACTTGCGTTGATTATCTTGATTGTGATTAGCTGCTCATCTTCATACACTACTGATACATTGAAACCAGCAGCCCAAAATAACCAAATCTCACCATTGCAATTAGCATGACATCCTTCAAAGCCTAGCTCCCTTTTGTATCTATCAATCCTCCTAACCCCCACAAAAGGTTCTTGTACAGATATGAATTGAATTTTGTGAAATTTAGATAAAAATTTGAGTCGTTCAAAAGCCCCTCTGGACTTCACACCCCTAATGTTCCAAATGATTGTATTAATCATTAAAAACAATTAATGAGGAGGTTCCATCAGTTTGATTTGCTTTTACCCTGGCTCTAGTTCCAGTTGTAGGACAAGAAAACCATCTTTAGCTGGTATGATACAAATAATCTATGGTGTTAACTTTTATGAAGAAGTATTATGGTAGTGAATGCCTTTGTTTTATTGCTTTATGCAACATTCTTTTCAAGTACATGGTGAAAAGCCTCTCATTGCATGTTCATTAAATCTCTCTCTCTATAAATATTTATATAGGGAATTAGAAAGCTGATGTGGCACATCTCATAGATGAGCATTGCTATTTATCTTCTTCTTTTTTTCTTTTTTTTTTTTGCTTTTTCCCTCTATTTTTTCTTGATTTTTGTGCTCTATTTTGCGTTATTTTCATGTATTGCATTGGTAAGAGAATCACATTCGAAACAAATTAACCATACTACTAGCTCTGCTGCAAGATGTATGAATTGGATAAAATGACTTCAAAATAGATGATTTGCCCAAGTTCATGCACCGATATATTTTTCAAAAGCATAATAAATATATTTTCTTGATTAAATAAATTCATTTTACTTACATACAGATGTATCATAGAATATGAAAGTTTTGTGCTTGATATTACACAATTAAACAAAGAAAAATTAAATATTAGAGAAAGAACAACCAACCTTGAGAAAATAAGGTTAGTAATTTAGATGATCTAAGCAATAGACATGTAATAAGTATATGTGTTTTATTGATATTTTTTATCACCGCGTGAAGCGCGAATAATTTTCCTAGTTAGATAATAAGATTCCGTACCCTTTCCCTGTGACTAGAGGACTTGGAAGAAGACCGCTAACAAAGGTAAGATAAAAACTTATTGTTGTAACGTAGACAACATTCATGTTATTAAAAAAGTTTAATTTATTTTATTTGTCATTTCTCTTATTTTGTTCTCTTTTTTGCTTGATAATGTGATAGATTGTTATAGCGAAGTAAAAGATGAAAAACGAGATTTGTACGAAGCGAAGAGATGGAAAACCGAAACGTTATGTGACTAAGATTATTGCAGAGAATATCATATCAATGTAAAAACAAGAGGAGTTAAATGAAAGAAGTTTAGGTAAGAAACAAAAACATATTTAATTAAGTTTGCAGCTAATCTTTCAACTTAATTGTTGAATTTATGAATGGTGAGTTAAAGAGCATGATAAAACTATTATTTATTATTTAAATACGAAATTACAAGTGATGAATTACCTTTTGGAGTTAGTATCACGTCAAAAAAAAATTATTTTTTTTCATTTTCTTCAAAATCACTTTTTTGTGCCATATTATTTAGAAATTTAATGGCTATTCCTCTCCCACTATCTTTTCGTGAATCAGCTTCGGAAAAAAATAAAATATAAGCAGTCATTCTATGATGTTATTCATTGAGTGTAATTTTAATTCCTTTAGTAGATATAATTATATTTTTTCTTATCATTTGCACCATTGGAAAAATTATTAATCTAAATGTACTTTTTTGAATACCATGTCTACTTCAACTTATATTTTTTCGTTAAAATTCTCTTGCACAATTTTACTCCATTGAATTAGTTTCAATGTTTTACAAAAATTTAGGATACTAATTTTTCAATTTAGTGGAATCTTCCTTGTGCAAACATACAAATATGTGAAGAAATTTAAAAAAAGAAAGACCCAATTGTTATAAATAGAACTCTATTTAGAGTGAATGTCTATCTTTTAGAGAGTTCTACTTTGTGGCTAAGTCATTTTTCCCCTATAAATAGAGAGGTCTTACCCCATTGTAAATCATCCCAAAATTCAATAAGAATCTCCTCTCTCTCTTTCTCTACAATATTGTTCTTCTTCTTTTATTGTTCATAACACGTTATCAGCACGAGACTCTAATCAATTGAGTAGAAGCTTTGGGATTGAGCATAATAATTGTCAATTCTCCATGAACTTTCTTCATGATTAAATTCTGAATTTAAGGTAAATATTTTACTTTATTTTTCTCTTTTAAATTCTT
>ML412176.1:0-16490 GCA_005239525.1 Nicotiana knightiana | reverse complement strand
TCTAAGAGTACATAAATGTCATAAAGGTCGGGATAGAGTCCCGCCATACCAAACAATACCCGTCTAAATCATACTAACCAAACAAGCGACTCCGAAAGCAAATGGAGCGCACCAACATCTTCCGCTGAGTTGATAACCTACTTGGAGGGATCTCGACCTGTCTATCGGGACCTGCGGGCATGAAACGCAGCGTCCCCAGGCAAAAGGGACGTCAGTACGAATAATGTACCGAGTATGTAAGGCACATAATGTACATAAGAGACATGGAAGAAATATAGAGTACATGAATCAACCTGTAAGTCTTAATAATTTTGTAAATCATAAATCTTTTTTAGCAGCATGCATATGCGTATGAATGTCATGTCGTGCATAGTATATGTTTCATAACATCATCAGCCTCTGAGGGCATCCCATCATATCATATCAGCCACTGTGGGCAAAATCATCATTGTATACCAGCTGATCAGGTGGTGGTGCATATATAATGCCATAACCTTTCTCATATCCCATATACATATACATACATATATACGCGTATATAACGCCGTTTGAATCATATATATATATATACATACATATATACGCGTATATAACGTCGTTTGAATCATATTTCAGCCACTGTGGGCAACATCATTATCATATACCAGCTGATCAGGTGGTGGTGCGTATATAACATCGTAACCCTTTTCCCATATTTCAGATACATATTTTTACATATATACGCGTATATAACGCCATCTGTTCATGGGGCAATGCACATGTATGAGTACGTAATAATCTCAAAATTCCTTCCGGATAAACTTTTCCAATTGCGTATTATTATGAGACCTATGGACAGAAAATAATAATAATTCTCATGGGGAATCAAGAATATAGACACCACTACTATTTCTATGAATAGAGTAATTTATAGAAACTGCGTATTTGCTCGTTTCTTCAGTATAATTTGGACCATGCTAAAGGAAAGAAGGGATAGCCTTAACATACCTGTTCCTGAAATTATTTGAACGAATCTGCTTCTGCGAAATATGGAGGAAATTCTGCTTCTGGTTCTTAAATTTTTGGAACGAAACCAGTGTTCCCTTGAAATTGAGGGAACGTTTCTGTTCTTGCAATTTGGAAAGAACTTGTTCCAACTTAAAATCAATGTTTCCTTTGGTTGGAAGCTTTAAAAAGGAACGTATTTCTGATTTTGCTTTCTAACGTTTTTGGGTTTCAAGGTCAGAATGAGATGTAGTTGAATTGAAATCTCATTTTGGTGCTTAAGGAAGACACTAGTCTTACAAACTAAATAGTAATAACACTTGATCTCACATTAAATCTGTTGTACGAAAAATGGTTGAGATAAGACTTTACAAGTCTTTATTTAAGACTTATCTTAAGTCATGGTGGCTTTGGCCACATGGCATAATGAGTCCTTACCTTGTCACATGGCGTGATGACTAATGGGTCATTTTTTGTCATGGTGGCTTTTTGCCACATTTTAGATGGGTATATTTTATAAATTTATCCACTTATTAATTAACTGGGTAATGTCCTGTTACCCGATAATTAATCAATTATCCACATAATTGAGGATTATTCCCACTTACTTGAAATATTACTCATTTTTCACATACCTTATATAGCTTACTATCATGTTCATGTGGTACCTTGTATGGTATTAGCCCATAAATACTGAGTATTTTAGCTCGAGCCGTATTTTACCCCAAAATACTAAATTTCAACGAAATTCATTTTCTTCGACTTTCTTCCCCTCTTACCTTCACGAATTTACTCATCACTTACAATCCTTATAATATCCAAATAATCTTTTCCTTGGACTGATGTAAATTACCTTACAACAAATTCAATGCACAATACTACAAGGTGCAACATCGGCGCAACTTAACATTGCGAAGCGTAATATCACCGTAATATAATACTGCAAGGCATAATATCATCGTAATATAATACTGCAGGGCATAAAATTATCGTAATATAATACTGAGGGACATAAATATTGACGTAATATTGGGGGGCGTAACATTATTCCCCCCTTTGGAACATTCGTCCTCGAATGTTGATTGATACTCTTATCATTTTCGTAACGTATAACTCTTGTGAATACCTTATTACTCTTCTTTCCATTTAAACAGTTGCTCTGTGAATAAATCCAAAGTCTAGGGTATTCCCCCTAGTCTTTTTGCTCATATCATAACCTGTGGTCGAAATCTTCCTAATCATGCAACTATTGTTACCTCCTGTCATGCAGCCTGTATGACCCTAGCTTTGTAAGTGCTTTTATGAGATTCCTTTTTCCTTTTTCCTTTTAACTTTTATCCAATCTCTAGGCCTTACTTTGTAAATATTTACAACGCTTAATAGGATGCCTTTCTGGGCATCTATAAGTGTACTGAAGTTCTTCGCTCGATACTTTGTAGAACCTGCGAATATTGCCATATATTATTTCATAGATCTGGTTATCCATTCGCGTGACTTTACCACATCTATGTAGGTCATACTATACCATAATTCTTACTTCGATTTATCATTACTGAGGTCTGCAACCAACTCCAGGTTACTCTTTGTTGCTCATCATATATGCATAAAGCTAAGTCTTTTAACGCTTCTTCACTACTGCTCATTTTAAGACAGATGGCTTAATCTCATCTCGTAATTTGTAACTTTTATCCATCCATTGTCAATTCACCTCAATGTCGATCTACAATCTTCCATTGATAACTTGAAACTTCTTACGTAATACATTGTTACTAGGGCTTATGTTGCATCATGGAATCTTTCAAGTGATTTTCCTAATCCTCTTAGGGGCGATACTGTACTTCAATAATCGTATTTTATAGCATCCTAATGTGATTCACCTTACGTGGGTATTTTTAGCCCCTTACAATTCATGCAATCCTCTTCGAGTCATTACTCAATCGAAGGCCCAAACGTCATCTTTTATCTATCACAATTACGCCCGCATTCTATTACCAGGGTGGCATTCTAAATGCTACTAGTCTTAGATTCCTTTGAGTTCATTCAGGTTATAGTGAGCTTTGTATAATTTATAGAAACCATCTGCTCTTCTTGTTTTCATAGGCTTAATCCTGAGGACTTATTCATTTTCATTACCTTATCACTCGCCCCTTTTTTAATCCTTACTCTTGTCTTCTAGAACCTTGACGCTTCACCATACAATGGCTTGCGACCTACACAACTCTATTTATATTATTTGTAACCTTTCAACTTTCTTGCATCACAGATTTCCTTATGTCATTCTGGGACATCAAGCGAGACATCACATCGTCTCTGATGCTTCTTTACTGTCTTAATTAGCCTCCTCGATACCTAGAAACCATAGGCTATGAGATATGCCACTGACTATGCCGCTATCATCCTGGATATTGAATCCCAGCACTTCTAGCTTTCTATCTGAGGTATGGACTATTTACAACTTTCTGCATTTGAGTATCTCGTACGTTGTTCACCTTTACCTTACTTAAAATCTCGTATCATATCTTCTATCTCTTTCATAACCTCCATTCCACATAGGTATGATTCACACCACAAATGAAGCTCTATTATAATACTACAATCTGGTGGAAGCTTCATACTGACTTCTTATTACTGGCTTTATCACAGAGCCATTATAGACTATGGTTGTTGTACTATCTCTCTCGTACCACTGATTTTAAGGGAGATCTTGCAATGTTCTCGATCATGATGTTTCTAATTTTTTGGGTCCAATAATCAAACTCCTGATTACTTAGTTGATGTAACTCTTCAATTTCCTCTCCTCTCTATTCAACCTTAATAGCCTTTCATGGGCTTGAGAAATATGCATGATACAACCCTTTAATAATTTAATCCTTCGTTTATGACCTGGGCTCAATTCTTCATTTGACGTATACCAGAATCTTTTACGGATGTATATGTTGCATGTATAAAACTCCGAACCCTTAAGTGAGTTCATAACATAACCAACTCTGGATCATTGATCGAATAATTTCTTTTGTTACATTTTAGCTTTCTTTCAACGTAAGCTATTTCCTCTCCTGGTCTTTCTGCCCCCTTGTTGCGTCCATACTTTTATTTTGGTTCCTACGCATGCTATAGTTTTCATGCAACTCATATGACCTTCGAATTTTTACTTTTAATTTTTTTTTCTTCCCGTTCATTAACCACGGTAGGAGCCACTTTTCTTTGGAGTGCTTACAATGTTGTTGTGAGACAGTTGTTACACGACCCTTTCCTTTTTAGGTCGTTGTGCTTAGGTTGAAGCCTTCTTCCTTATTTCCCCAGCTAGTCTTTCATTGTAGTACTTAGGATAACCCTTAACTCTCATAAAGTTGTGGGCTTATTTCGGACCTTTTTGATGTCCTTACTTGCCTATAAGCATCCATAGTTGCTTATTTCCATGCCCTTGTGCTTGTATGGTTGCTTCTAAACTGATATTTTGACTATCTTCCCAGTGGCATTTTCTTTTATCCTCGTAACACTCATACGGTATCTTTAACTACCCCGACTCTTGTTTGAATATATATCTTTGAGTATTATAATGATATTCTTTGAGGCTGAATTCTCCAAGTTGGATTCTACTATGTTTATCTTACACGATCTGATGACTCGTTTGTAACCTCTTGTTTAGCCATTAACTGGGATATTCCTGACCAATTACTAACTACTCATTGGCCCATTCTCATATCAATATTCCTCGTAATCTTCTTAGGTTATTTCCTTCGTCTTAACTTATGTCTCGCACTGGCTCCTTATTTATTAATAATAGCTCGAGCAGGAACCTTTACTTCCTCTCCTTGACATCGTGCTTGCACGATATTCTTGAATCGTAGCGTATCTGTAAGATTTGGATAAGTGCCATCTCATTCATCTTTCATTTACCACATTCTTCCTTTACCATTCCATAGTCACTAGAACCACTTAATTCTGACTTAGTGCCACATTATTCCATATTCCCCCCCCCCCTTTAGGGGTGTACTAAGACTTGAAGCTATGACGACCTGCCTATAGATGTTTTTCCTCTTCATCTTTGGCGTCCTTTCACATCACCAATGACCCTTACTTGCCTTGCGATAATCCTTTTGTATCAAGGATAACAAAATTCCCTACTCGCGAGGGTGACACTTAATGTAATTGGTACCTACAGTCCCTTAAGCTTAAATTTGCTTATATTACTTGTTTTAGGGAAGCGTCTTCCAGAATGACCATTCTCTGATTTTCTCCTGAATCTTCTTCTGTTGTCCAATCTACTACCGCTGGAACGAAATCTGAAATTCTCATGAGGCCGACTATTATCAAATCACCCAGTCCCTAATTTATGTTTAGTTTATCTTGTTCACCTATCCATATTGGTTTCTATTATTCTGGGGTTTTAAATTTTCCTTCAGGTAGTTGCACTGGAGTCACGAACTTGTTTCTTGAAATGAGGATATGACTTTATGGACTATACTCTTTTGTTGTCTCAAAGCCTATCACCTCTTGTCTTTTCCTTTACTTGACTATAGATTCTGTAATACTGTCATCTTTTTGATCTACCATTATCATCCACGTATCATATCATACTCATAATACATCATTAACTCTATTCTTATTTCCTGCTAACATTTATGCTTCCCACTTTATTCTGAAAACTCAAACAAGACATTCTTTTGCTTTCAGCTTCCCTTTGCTCCATCCAGTGGCTCTTCAAGTTGCTTAACGTTCTTGATTTACTAGGGACGCGAGCCACACTAAGGTAGTATATATCCCCTCAAGGCTTATAGTGCATGTCTTTGTAGTACTTATATCTGGCTGCACTATTTTAGAGTGTATCATATGGGTTTCTCATAAAGAGATCTATTAGAACATTTGCAATATCCTTCAAAAATGTCAACTGACGCAAACAATTCATCCATCATATCTTCTTATACTACTTCTGTTAACCCCCATAGGGCATATCTGGAATGGGTGCGGCTAATTATATATACCTCTATTACTATTGAATATAACTCAAAAAGCTTGTGTTTCTCTGCCTCAATTATAAACGTTGTTAACCTTCATTAACTGTGTACCTCTTACCCTTTTTCATCTTGCTCCTTTTACTTACTGAAACGTGTACTTACCTTCTTAATCTCTCATTGTCCTTCACCATAAAGATGGATAGGCGTTCTTTCCTTAAGGCTTCTTATCAGGAATCTTACACCTTTCAGTAAACCCATGATCTGCTAAAAACCTCACATTTACTTATCATAGGCATCATACAAATATTCAATGCCTCTGACTCAGCTTTTCCTCAACTATCTCTCTTTCCAACCTTCTTTCCGGATATAGGTATCGTCTTATTATGAATAGAATAGAATTTTGAAATTTGAATTCTTATAAGTGAGATCTATCACACGATCTAGAGTAAGAAGAAAGAGTGACAATCCTAAATGCCCTGTAGCCTCCTGCTTATAAGTGTGGTGCACGACACACCCATAAACAAGACTCTACTAGACACGGCTTGTAGACTCCCTAGGATAGAACTGCTCTAATACCATTTTTGTCACGACCCAAACCGATGGGCCACGACGGGCACCCGATACCATACTTGACCGAGTACCAACATAACGTATCCTTCTTATTACATTATCATATACACGTGACATACATGCCTAATTGTCCAACATAATCATTTACAAATTCAAAACATAGGCCGACAAGGCCGTACAATCTTTCGCGTATACCACATATGTCTACAAGACTCTAAGAGTACATAAATATCATAAAGGTCGGGATAGAGTCCCGCCATACCAAACAATACCCGTCTAAATCATACTAACCAAACAAGCGACTCCGAAGCAAATGGAGCGCACCAACATCTTCCGTTGAGCTGATAGCCTACTTAGAGGGCTCTCGACCTGTCTATCGGGACCTGCGGGCATGAAATGTAGCGTCCCCAGGAAAAAGGGACGTCAGTACGAATAATGTACTGAGTATGTAAGGCACATAATGTACATAAGAGACATGGAAATAATATAGAGTACATGACTCAACCTGTAAGTCTGAATAATTTTGTAAATCATAAATCGCTTTTAGCAGCATGTATATGCGTATGAATGTCATGTCGTGCATAGGTATATGTTTCATAACATCATCAGCCTCTGAGGGCATCCCATCATATCATATCGGCCACTGTGGGAAAAATCATCATCATATACCAGCTGATCAGGTGGTGGTGCGTATATAACGCCATAACCTTTCTCATATCCCATATATACGCGTATATAACGCCGTTTCAATCATATATATATATATATATATGATTCAAACGGCGTTATATATGCGTATATATATATATATATATATATATATACGCATATATAATGCCGTTTGAATCATAATTTCAGCCACTGTGGGCAACATCATCATCATATACCAGCTGATCAGGTGGTGGTGCGTATATAACGCCGTAACCTTTTCCCATATCCCATATACATATATTTACATATATACGCGTATATAACGCCATCTGGTCATGAGACAATGCACATGTATGGGTACGTAATAATCTCAATATTCCTTCCGGATAAACTTTTCCAACTGCGTATTATTATGAGACCTATGAAAACAAAAAATAATAATAATTCTCATGGGGAATCAAGAATATAGACACCCCTACTATTTCTATGAATAGAGTAATTTATAGAAACTGTGTATTTGCTCGTTTCTTCAGTATAATTTGGACCATGCCAAAAGAAAGAAGGGATAGCCTTAACATACATGTTCCTGAAATTATTTGAACGAATCTGCTTCTGCGAAATATGGAGGAAATTCTGCTTCTGGTTCTTAAATTTTTGGAACGAAACCAGTGTTCCCTTGAAATTGTGGGAACGTTTCTGTTCTTGCAATTTGGAAAGAACTTGTTCCAACTTAAAATCAATGTTTCCTTTGGTTGGAAGCTTTAAAAAGGAACGTATTTCTGATTTTGCTTTCTAACGTTTTTGGGTTTCAAGGTCAGAATGAGATGTAGTTGGATTGAAATCTCATTTGGTGCTTAAGGAAGACACTAGTCTTACAAACTAAATAGTAATAACACTTGGTCTCACATTTAATTTGTTGTACGAAAAATGGTTGAGATAAGACTTTACAAGTCTTTATTTAAGACTTGTCTTAAGTCATGGTGGCTTTGGCCACATGGAATAATGAGTCCTTACCTTGCCACATGGAATGATGACTAATGAGTCATTTTTTGTCATGGTGGCTTTTTGCCACATTTTAGATGGGTATATTTTATAAATTTATCCACTTATTAGTTAACTGGGTAATGTCATGTAACCCGGTAATTAATTAATTACTCGCATTATTGAGAATTATTCCCACTTACTTGAAATATTACTCACTTTTCACATACCTTATACACCTTACTATGATGGTCATGTGGTACCTTGTATGGTACTAGTCCATAAATACCGAGTATTTTAGCTCGAGCCGTATTTTACCTCAAAATACTAAATTTCAACGAAATTCAATTTCTTCGAATTGCTTCCCCTCTTACCTTCACGAATTTATTCATCACTTACAATCCTTATAATCTCCAAATAATCTTTTTCCTTGGACTGATGTCAATTACCTTACAACAAATTCAACGCACAATACTACAAGGTGCAACATTGGCTCAACTTAACACTGCGAAGCGTAACATCACCGTAATGTAATACTGCAAGGCATAACATCATCGTAATATAATACTGCAGGGCATAACATTGTCGTAATATAATACTGGGGGACATAATATTGACGTAATATTGTGGGGCATAACAATAGGAAAAAAATATTTTTTAAACTTATCTTTCATATCATCAATAGCACATTGGTAAACTACCCCACCCTCTGAAAAATGAGTAAATAATTCTGCTAGTGATGAAATATAAACTAAACAGTTAGAAATAGTAGCATAATATTGCCCAGATAATTCATTTGTAGCAACATGAAAATGTTCTAAAAAATCGAGAAGAATTTTAACATTAGCCCAATCTTGATTTGTAAGGTGCTCATCATCATCATCATCATCATCATCACCACCAACACGAGCATTANCCCACCCTCTGAAAATTGAGTAAATAATTCTGCAAGTGCTGAAATATAAACTAAACAGTTAGAAATAGTAGTATAATATTGCCCAGACAATTCATTTGTAGCAACATGAAAATGTTCTAAAAAATCTAGAAGAATTTTAACATTAGCCCAATCTTGATTTGTAAGGTGCTCATCATCATCATCATCATCATCATCACCACCAACACGAGCATTATACGTTACGCTTATTGGGTTTCTATATTCATATGCAACAACTATATAAGTAATTCCATCTAGTCGGACAAGGTATAAGACCCTTTCTTTCTCTAAGGCCAAATTCATCACATTTTTTATAATATTCTCTAACTCTACTTCTACGGTTTGAATAAAAAAGCCAATAAAGAGCGAATTTAACCTTTGTAATTTCTGNGCATTAGTGTTACTAGAAGCATGATCCATTGAAACTGACATTATTTTATCTCTAATGCAAAAATATCTACAAATATTTGCAACTGTCTTAGCAATAAACTTACCTGTGTGACTTGAAGTAATTATTCTATAAGCAATAATGTATTTTTGCATTATTCATTCCTCATTAATCCAATGAGTGGTAATAGTAAGATAATCACAGTCATTACCACTCATACCAATATCAGTAGTAATAGAAACGCGATTACTAATATGGGTAAATAAATAGCGCAATATTGTTCATATTCATGTTTATATTTATAAATATCAGCCTTTACGGTTGTGCGAGGCCATCCTTTATAAGTATGATTATAAATTCTTCTAATATAATGGACAAAGTGAGGGTTAGAGGAAAAACTATATGGTAAGCACATAACAATAACCATTTTTGTCAATTCTTCACGATCTTTATTTGGATCGTAACACAAAATGTCACCGGTAACAGTGTTAATTCCCGGTTGAACTAGATTTGAACCGGTACTAGGGTTAACCTGAGTATCTACACTTGTCCCCTCTTGCGCAACTTTCATTTGAAGAAATCTAGCTTTATCATTAGGGTGTTTCATTATGTGTCTGGTCAAACTTCCTGTACCTCCATGGTCTCCAGTAAATTTATGAGACATCAAGATCCCACAAGTTTTACACTTAGCTTATTTTGAGCTCTTAGTTGAGTAAAAAAGTGCCAAACAAGAGATGTTTCGGACCGTTTAGAAGGTTTTCTATTAAAAGTAAGGGTTACTACAAGAGGGTCAGCCGGGGCATCATTTGGATTATTATCAGTTTGGTTAGCAACAGGACTAGTAGGTGTATCATATAAATCCGGTTGCGTTTCATCTAAATCAACATTTTCCTCTAGAATACCATAAAGAACATTCATATATTCATCATTTAATTGTGAACCTGGTGTAAGATCATGTATAAATTGACTATCGGTAAATTGAAAACAAGGGTTATCACTATCAAGAATAACAGGTGGGGGAGGACGGGTAACAGGTCTAGGCCGGGGAGTCAGGGCCGGGGGGAGTAGTAATAGCTTGCCTACTAGATTTACCAATTTTAGATTTTCCTTACCACCAAACATTTTTTTCAAAGAAAAATCCATATTAATTATAAGGAAAAAAAATTAAACAAACAAAACTATAATATTAAAACTTAAGAGTTGGAATGAGTTTACCGAATTGACAAACAACTTCTTGAAAATTGTATAATGTTGAAGACTTGAATACTTTAATTCACCAACTTCATAATTTTTCACAAATTGCAATAATAAAGTAAGCAATTATAGAAGAAAATTAGAGAGAGATTGATTATTTTTTGAGTAAAAATGAAAGTATGAAGGGTTATTTATAATTGAGAATAGGGAAAAGTGTAATTATAAAAGTTTGGGGTTAAAACAAAGTTTGGGGGTCAAATGGCTATTTTTAAAAATGCCAAACGGCTAAATTAAAGGGCCAACAGCTAGATTTTAAAATTCTGACAGTTGGCCATTTTTTAAATAAAATTATTTTTTTTTTCAAAAAGAGTCGTTGGGCCCGTTTGGCCCGGTTGAACCGACCCAAGCCCGCCTGCTGGTCCCGGGCTAAACGGGCCCGGGCTCACGGTTCCTAACATAGGGCCCACTCCATATGGGCTCTGAGACCCGCCAAGATCGGACCCGCCACGGACCGGCCCGTTTAGCCCACAAGCCCACATGGGCCGCGGGCCCGGTCTGGTCCCGGGTCAGGCCTGGCCCACCTGCCAGCCTTAGTCCAAAGTGAAGCGAAAAGATAATTATTCTACTATGAACTAATGACTTAAAATGTCCAGGTTTGTCGGAATCAGTTTTGCTTGATTCGTTAGTGTTGATGAACAATCCAATCTTAGTAAGTGTATTGGTAAAAAAGAGTTTCACACGTAACCAGCTTTTGACAACTTAGCCATCCACGTGGACACAAGAAAATGCGACAGCTGGATATGATTCTTTAAAGATGTACAAAACAAAGAGGCACGATTCAGTAAACCCTCGAGCTTATCAGCCACGGGAAACTCAACTTGGTCAAAACAGGGAGGAGGCACGGTCAGAATGAATCTAGACAAAGCTACAAGCAGATTCAAAGACCCACAATTGATTACTCGAACGTTATATAATTGTACCCCAATTACCGTTATCCTTTANGACCCACAATTGATTACTCGAACGTTATGTAACCGTACCCCAATTACCGTTATCCTTTATAACGCCTCATTAATGTCATAATTAGTCATTAATGAGCAACCATGGCAAAAGTCGTACGTTATAGGAATCTCCTATATAAGGGAGGGGAATACAGCTTGTAAAGGCATCTGATTCTCGAATATAATTGACTTCGCTTTTCTATATTTCTGCAATATTGTCCGTTATTCATTTTTATCCATTTCCTTGATTATCAGTAACCCGTATTCATCTTAAAAATAAGCTTTAGTCAAATGGTCTAATTCTTTGGTTAAACAAACTGGTTTCGTTACCGGGAATCTGATAATCTTTATTTGCTTTTCAAGATATCCTCTGAACTATGTCAAACTCCAACGACAACAATCAACAAAGGAGTGGAACCCCAGTTCCATCGCCTTCAGGAACCCCACGTGGTTCAAGGGAACAATCCCCAGAAAGATCCAATAACAATAATGGTGATAATGATCAAACTGTGGAACAAGATCGTGTAAAGTAAATGATTGCAGAGTACGTGAGCCAAGCAATGCAAGAATTTGCGAGAGGATTACCGGCAGCGTTACCTACACCGCCGACGCCACCTCCCAATAACACCATCACCATGGAAAATCCTCAATCTGGGTTGGAAAAATCAGGAGAGGAGATACTCCTAATGAATCTCTCGAAACGAGACCAGGTATATCTAATAACTCAGAATTACAAAATTTACTGCTAACCATGCAGAAACAGATGAAGGAGCAGAACGATCGCATCGAACAAATTCCTAGAGTACCACCTATCATCAAAGGCATTGATGTTGATAGGTATTCTCAACAACCTTGGAAGCTAAGTGTGGCACCCTTGCCTATACCCAAGAAGTTTAAAATGCCTGACGTTCCCAAATATGATGGAACAACTGACCCACGTGACAATGTGACTGCTTTCACTACTGGGGTAAAAGGAAACGACTTAACAAAACAAGAGATTAAATCAGTCCTTGTGAAAAAATTTGGGGAAACACTTACCAAAAGGGCCCTAACCTGGTATTCTCTTCTCCCTGAAAATTCTATTGACTATTTTGCTGAGCTTGCAGACTCGTTTATAAAAGCACACTCTAGTGCACAAAAAGTTTAGAAGAGAATGGAAGACATATTCAAAATAAAATAAGGAGACACGGAACTACTCCGTGAGTTTGTAGACAGGTTTCAACGAGAGAGAATGCAGTTACCCAGGGTGCCTGATAATTGGGCAGCCATGGCATTTGCAAGCAACCTAAACGATAAAAGCTCAGAAGCCACGAGACGACTTAAGGAAAGTCTAAGAGAATTCCTCGCTACAACATGGAATAATGTATATAACAGGTACAATACTAAACTTAGAATAAAAGAAGATATCATTGCTCGTTCGAGAGATGAAGATCATTCCAGATCCAGACGTCCTGAATCAGATAAAAGATCAGGTAAAAATAGGTACGATCCTTACTTAGGACCCTCGGGACGCGATATTCGCCGCAGGTTTGGAAATACTAGGTCGGACTATAGATCACAAGGAAGAGACGTAGTTTCATCCTCTTCTAGATCCAGAAAAGATCGAGATGAACAACCTATAGGTAATACTCAAATTGGGGATCATACCTTTAATGTAAGTACTATTGAACTTGACTCAATATTGAGGAACATGGGAGACAAGTTTAAGTGGCCCAAAGATATGAGGTCAAATCCAAGTAGAAGGAACCCAGATCACTGGTGTGAATTCCACAACGATCATGGCACAAAACTGCGGATTGCAGATTTTTACAAGGTGAAGTAGAAAATTTATTGAAACAGGGCTATTTAGCATAATTGTTTAGTGATAAAGGTAAACAGGCATATATGAGGAACAGACCGGAGCCCCCAAAGCCTCCTTCTCTAAAACGAATCGTCAACGTGATACACGGAGGTGAAGAAGTAAACGGAGTGATCTGCAAAACAACTACGAAGTTCACAATTACACATGGAAAATGGGCTCGTGAAAATATGGAAGAAGACAATATAACCTTCAATGATGCAGATATCGGCAGATTAATGCTTCCGCACAATGATGCTCTGGTAATATCTTTACTTATTCATGACACTAACGTAAAAAGAGTAATCATTTATCCAGGTAGTTCAGTCAATATCATTTTCTAAGAGTCGTGGAAGAAATGCTACTGGGGAATCAAGTAATCCCAAGGGCACGAGCCATATCAGGGTTTGATAACTCTACGGTTATAACAAAAGAAGAGATTGAGCACTTATGCTGAGGGGGTGATCAAAAGTATCAGGTTCCAAGTCATCGATACTGACATGGCTTATAATGTGATCGTGGGAAGACCATGGATCCACGACATGAAAGCGATACCCTCCATGTTGAATTAGGTAATTAAGTTTCCCTCTGAATGGGGGATTCAACAAATAAAAGGCGATTAGCAGACCACAAGAAATATAAACTATGTGGTACACTACAACAAGAAAATAGAGCTGGAAGAATTACGAGATAAGGGAATCTCCCAAGAAGGTAACGCCGCCCAAACATGCATGGAAGAAATTACTATCCAAATAGGTACGGAAGGTATTATTGCTGAAATAAGTATGAAAGAAACTACTTACGAGAAGGAGAATCAAGTTACCACGGAAGGTGTACTATACCACACAGATGCAAATTCCAGACCGAACGTCATTCATGAACCGGAGGAATNACTCATAAACTAAATGAAGATCTATCCTTCGTACCTGTTAAGCAGAAGAAAAGAAAGCAAGGACCATTCAAGAACCAAATGATCGACGAAGAGGTACAGAAACTCTTGAAGATTGGTTCGATACGAGAGGTAACGTACCCCTAATGGTTATCAAACATCGTGGTAGTACCTAAAAAGAATGGCAAGTGGAGAGTATGCGTATATTATACTGACTTAAATAAAGCATGCCCCAAAGATTCATTCCCATTGCCGCATATAGATCAAATGATTGATGCCACAAGCATGTCATGAATTATTGAGCTTCTTAGATGCATATTCTGGTTATAATCAGATTAAAATGAATCCCTCAGATGAGGAAAAAACTTCCTTCATTACAAACAGGGGGACTTACTGTTATAAAGTTATGCCTTTTGGCTTGAAAAACGCTGGAGCCACCTATCAAAGGTTAGTGACTAAAATGTTCCAAGAACATCTTGGAAAGACGATGGATGTCTATATTGATGATATGTTGGTAAAATCAACACAATAACAAGACCATTTCCAGCATCTCTCTACTTCTTTTGATATTTTACGCAAGAACAATATGAAGTTAAATCTAGAGAAATGCGTTTTTGGAGTGCAATCAGATAAATTTTTGGGTTTTCTTGTATCGAACAGAGGAATAGAGGTAAATCCCGCTCAAATTAAAGGTGTAGAGGAAAACCTGATATTTTAACAAATAAAAAGAAAGTTCAAAGACTAACAGGGAGAATAGCAGCTTTGGGTAGATTTATTTCTAAATCTTCCGAAAAAAGTTTTAAATTCTTCTCAGTTCTCAAAAAGCAGAATCAGTTCGAATGGACTGAAGAATGTCAGCAAGCCCTCAAGAATCTGAAGATTTATCTATCGAAACCACCACTGCTTTCAAAGCCAAAAGAAGGGGAAAGATTGTACATCTACCTGGCTGTCTCAGAAATTGTTGTAAGTGCAGTACTGGTAAGAGAAGAAAAAGGTAAACAATCACCTATCTATTATGTAAGTAAAACTTTGCTAGATGCTGAGACTAGATATCCACATCTGGAAAAGTTAGCCTTAGCTTTAATAATGGCATCTAGAAAATTACGACCATATTTTCAATGCCACCCAATCACCGTTGTGACCTCATATCCTTTAAGAAATATTCTGCATAAACAGGAATTGTCAGGAAGATTAGCCAAGTGGGCCATAGAATTAAGTGAGCATGAAATAATCTATCAGCCTAGGACTGCAATTAAGTCTCAAATACTAGCTGATTTTGTTACTGACTTTAGTAATAGCATTGTACATGAAGTAGAAAAAGAGTTACAACTCTTTAACGATGCTAATCCAGGCCTATGGATCTTGTCCACCGATGATTCTTCAAATATAAAAGGTGCCGACTTGCATAGTCTTAATATCACCCACGGGTGAAAAGACACGACAAGTTATCAAGTGTTATCCTATAACTAACAATGAAGCAGAGTACGAAGTTGTTATTGCCGGGCTTGAACTCGCATGGGAGCTCTCAATCGAGCAAATTGTGATCAACAGTGACTCCCAACTGGTAGTAAATCAGATACAGGGGACTTACATCGCTCGAGAGACTAGAATGCAACAGTATCTTGAAAAATCACGAGAGCTCGTGAGACAATTCAAAACATGGAAGGTAGTGAAAATACCTAGAGAAAATGCAGAAGCAGATGCATTAGCTAACCTCGCAGCAGCCACGGAAGTAACGAACAAAGACAATGCAATTGTCGTTCAACTATTTCATTCAATAATAGACCAGGACAGGAATGAGGTAACTTTCAACAACTTAACTTGGGACTGGAGAAATGAAATTCTTAATTTTTTGCAGAATGGAACCGTACATGAAGATAGGAAATCATCTCAAGCACTACGCCATAAAGCTGCACGGTACTGCCTTATTCGCAACTCGCTTTATCGCAAGATGTTCGGAGGACCCCTAGGTAAATGCCTCGGACCTAACCAGACGTAATTTGTGATGAAAGAAGTTCACAAAGGGCACTGTGAAAATCGCTCAGGGGCGAGATCCTTAGTGAAAACACTAATCAGAGCTGGATACTATTGGCCTAAGATGGA
>ML412173.1:8596-28436 GCA_005239525.1 Nicotiana knightiana | reverse complement strand
GATCTTCAATCTCCCCATCTTCTGATTCCTCATCTGAACTTCCCCCCCAAGCAGCAACCATAGTCTTTGTTGTGGGTTTCTTGGGTTGGACATGTTCCTTCTTCCTGTTCCTTCTCTCATATCTCTCTTTTTTCCATTCTACTTCCCATTGAGGACAGTTTTTGATGAGATGGTCAGTCTTACCACATTTATAGCATCCCTCATTGGTTGGCCTTTCTGGAGCTTTTTCTTTGTTGTAGTTTCCTCCTCTAGAGATGCCCTTCTTCCTCATGAGAAAGTATCTCAATTCTTTGTTGATCATGGCCATCTCATCATCTTCCATATCTTCTCCCTCAGTGATTCTTAGTGCTAGACTCCTCTCTTTCTTTGGACCATCTATCTTCATTGTCTGCCTTCTCAGTTCATAGGCAGTGAGGTTTCCAATCAGCTCATCCAATCTCAGGGTTGCAATATTTTTGGATTCCTGGATAGCAGTGATTTTGCTTTCCCAGAAAATAGGCAAGAACCTTGTTAGGATCTTCTCAACTTTGTCCTCTTCAAGAATGACTCTTCCAAGAGACTTCAGTTCATTAGTCAAGGTTGTGAACCTTGTGTACATCTCTTGGATAGTCTCTCCTTCTTTCATAGTGAAGTTTTCATACTGAGAGTATAGTAGAGTACCTCTTGACCTTTTTACCTGAGGTGTTCCTTCATGGGCTACTTGCAAGGTATCCCAGATCTCTTTGGCAGTGGTGCAGCTTTGGATTCTGCTGTACTCGTCTGGACCTAGTCCACACACTAGCCACTTTTTGGCCTTTGCATTCTTCTCCCATTTCTTCAGATCCTCAGCAGTGCAATCAGCTCTAGTCTTTGGTATATCTATACCTTCAGCAGTCTTCATCATGGTAGCTAGAGTACCCTCAGTGACTATTTCCCAAAGTTCATAGTCTTCTCCAATCAGGTGGTCCTTCATCTTGTTTTTCCACCAAGAGTAATACTGGCCATTGAAGAGTGGTGGCCTTGCAGTTGATTGACCTTCCCAATTTTCAGGTGGTGCACTCATCTTGATCTTCTCCAAGGTGTTATCCTTTCAAGAATAACCTGCTCTGATACTAATTGATGTTTTAGACGTCAATACCACAAGAAGATAGGTTACTTTGTGTGGTACCCAATTTTCGAGTGCTGTCTCAATAGAAGAACCTGGTTCTTCTTGATGTACTTACTTCTACTGTTGCGGAATATTAAAAGCAGTAAAGTAAAAACATAGAGATTTTTACGTGGAAAACACCTGGCTCAAAAGGTGAAAAAAGCACGACCTACTCCTCAGTAGGATTTGCTCAAACTCTTCACTATAACTCTGAGCCAAACAGACTTACAAAAAAACTCTTTTGTAATACTAAGACTAACTCTAATCCCTTTGTAGTAACTAGCCCCTAGCTAATTTCTACAAGCTTCAAGTTAACTCTAACTTGAACAACGCGTACCTATTACAATTGCTTCTATGAAAGTTGAAAAGATACAAAATTAAAACTCTTACTACAATCAACTAGACTCAATAATTAGTCAGATGGAACTGGTTCTTCTAGTTGAACTGTAGCCTTTTAATCGCACAATGATTCTGCTAGAAAAATAACTCTGGGAACTTTGCTTTCAGACTTTGATTCACTTCAGCTTTTGTGCGTGTAGAATTCCAGCAGAAATACATCAATTATTTATAGAGTCAGTTGTTGAGCTTGTCGTCCAATTCTAGTCCAACTCTACCTGGGTGAACAAATTCGTCTCAAACTCAACTTCCTTTCTTTTGTTACTTTCCTTGCTGAATTCGACTTCAATCTTCTCATTATTTTGCAACCTTTTCGCATTAGGAGACAATCTCTTGGTTCATTGATATTTCACATTCACAAAATATCTCCTATGCATATACGGTTCATGTGCCAGCTATTCAGTTCAAGATGTGTGCTCTGATGAACCTGGTTCAACTGGTCAGCCATTTGTCAATCTTCAAAACTATGCAGTGACATGGGTCAACAGCTGTGGACGCTGAACAACTACCTCGAAGTCCCAACTCCGGCTCCACAAGAAGGAATAAAATTAGCGCTCGGTACCAGCACCTGTATCTGCACACAGGGGTGCAGGGAGTAATGTGAGTACGCCAACTCAGTAGTAAATAAATAAGGTCTGAACAGTAAGAAAAACATAGGATCAAATCATCAATTCACAATGAGCACATTCTTTCTTTCCAACAGTGTATACATTAAATCAACACGCTTTAAAAGCCAACTTTAGTAAAAATCCTTTGAAAAGTGTGATTTCCAACAATTTCAGAAAAATGCCCAATAGTTTAGTGAAAACTGAAATAAATCATAAATAGCCAGTCGGGCCAAAACATGTATCATAAACCGCCCCTCGGGAAAATCACCACTCAGAATCAGTCGCTCAGCATGCCTCACAATCACTCCGTATTAGCCCCTCGGGCATCCTCACTGTTACTCATGCCTCACAATCACTCGGCACTCGGCACTCGGTACTCGCACTCAGTAGGTACCTGCGCTGACTGGGGGTGTGTACAAACTCTGGAGGGGCTCCTTCAGCCCAAGCGCTAATATCAAGCCATCTCGTGGCATATCATATCCTCACAATCAGGCCCGTCACTAAGTCATAAACTCACAAAACGTCACTCGGGCTGTCAGTAAAATGGGGTACCCGACCCAAAAACATCATTTTATATCTCAAAACAGTGTAAATAAGGCTGAGGTTCAAAATCAGTTAAACGTGATATGACTGAATGTAAATCATAAGTCAACACAGTGAGAAATAGCAGTAAAATCCCCTAAGGGGTCTAAACAGGTCGGTACAAGGCCCCAAACATGGCTTACAACCCAAATATAACAATAGTCTGAAAACACGATTTAACATATGATTTAAATGTAAATACGCAACTCAATAGTTGCCACGGGAAGGACCAAGTCCAAATCCCCAATCAGTGCACGCCACACACTAGTCATCCAGCATGTGCGCCACTCCAAAATAATGAGAAAATACGAAGTCCGGGGTTTCATACCCTCAGGACAAGATTTACAGTCATTACTTACCTCAAACCGGCCCAAATACTAATCCGCGATGCTCTTGCCTCTCAAATCGGCTCCCGATTGCTCCAAATCTAACCAAAACCAGATTAATATCATCAATATACGCTAAAGGAACAAAGCCCACTCGAAAATTATCAAATTTAACCAAAATTCCCGAAATTGGCCAAACCCGACCCCCGGGCCCACGTCTCGGAATTCTATGAAAATTGCATTACAAGAATCCTCATCCTTTCCCAAGTCTATACATACAAAATGCACCGAAATTCGACCACAATTTACCCCTCAATTCCTCAATTTTAAATCTCAATTTTCCAAGTCCTAAACCCCCAATTGAATCACTGATTGTTTTTCATAATTTCACCCTGAGTCAGTCCACAATCACATAGAAACGGGTTTTAGGTTAAAAAATCTTACCTCAACGAAGTTCCCTTGAATTCTCCCTTCAAAACCCTCTCTCAAAGCTCAATCCCGAATGAAAATGTTGAAGAAATGGCTAAAAATCGTGAAGGCTGGAATTTATACCCTCCTGTCCAGTGGTTCCGCACCTGCGGCCACTTACGCACACCTGCAGACCCGCACCCTTGGTCCGAGGTGCGCACCTGCGGAAAACACTTAGAAGCCCAGCCTCCGCACCTGCGCTCAAACTTCCGCATCTGCGGCTTCGCAGGTGTGGTAAAAACCTCGCACCTGCAGAACTCCTCTAACCCACAATAATCCGCACCTGCGATGAGTCGTTCGCTTCTACGGGCCCGCACCTGCGGTCCCCTATCCGCAGGTGCGGTAACATCAGCACCAGCAACATCAACTGCTATTTTCCAACTTAAAATTCCCCGATGCCTATCCGAAATCAACCCGAGCCCCTCGAGACCCCAACCAAAAATACAAACAAGTCCCATAACCTTATTCAAACTTATTCGAGCGTTCGAAACACCCAAAACAATGCTAAAACACCAAGATCACATCGGATTCAAGCCTACGAACTTAGAGATTTCTAAATTTTGCCAATGATGCCGAAACCAACCAAAACACGTCCGAATGACCTAAAAATTTGCACACACGTCCAAAATGACGCTACGAACCAGGTAAAACTTCCAGAATTCCATTCGGACCCCGATAGCTAATCTTCCGTTGCCGACCGAAAATCGCCAAAAACTCTATTTCGCCAATTCAAGCCCAATTTTACCACGGGCATCAAAACCACATTCCGAAACACACCCCTAAGTCCCAAATCACCTAACGAAGCTATCCGAACCATAAAATCTACATATCGAGGTCGTTTACCAATAAGTCAATTCCTAATTGACTTTTCCAACTATTAAGCCAATTTAAGAAACTAAATGTCTCAATTCTCACCACGACCACCCCGAACCAACCGACCTAACACATCATAATTAGGTTAACTAGCACATAACAAAGCTGAAATAGGGGAAACAAGGATAATCTCACGGAACGACCGGCTGGGTCGTTACATCCTCCCCTCTTAAACAAACGTTTGCCCTCGAACGGGTCTAAAAAACATACCTGGAATCTCAAATAAGTGAGGATATCTTCTCTGCATCTCCCGCTCGGTCTCCCAGGTGGCATCCTCCACCGACTGTCCTCTCCACTGAACCTTCACTGAAGCTATATCCTTAGACCTCAACTTTCTGACCCGACGACCCAAAATAGCCACTGGCTCTACCTCATATGACATATCACCCTCAAGCTGAACCGTGCTGAAGTCCAAAACATGAGACGGGTCACCAACATACTTCCGGAGATCAAAACATGGAACACCGAATGAATACCCGATAAGCTGGGTGGCAAGGAAAGTCTATAAGCCACCTCTCCAATCCTCTGAAGCACCTCAAATGGCCCAATGAACCGAGGACTCAGCTTTCCCCTCTTCTCGAACCTCATAACACCCTTCATGGGTGACACCTTCAGCAGTACCTTCTCCCCCTCCATGAAAGACACATCCCGGACCTTCCAATCCACATAACTCTTCTGCACAGACTGCATCGTGTGAAGCCGCTCCTGAATCAACTTCACCTTATTTAACGCATCCTGAACCAAATCTGTGCCCAATAGCCTAGCCTCGCCCGGCTCAAACCAACCAACCGGATATCTACACCTCCTACCATATAAAACCTCATACGTATCCATCGAGATACTCGACTGATAACTATTATTATATGCAAACTCCGCAAGCGGTAGAAACTAGTCCCATGAACCCCCGAAATCAATGACACATGCATGCAACATGTCCTCCAAAATATGAATAGTGCGCTCCGGCTGCCCGTCGGTCTGAGGATGAAACGATGTACTCAACTCAACCTGAGTACCTAACTCCCTCTGCAAGGCCCTCCAAAACTGAGATGTGAACTGAGTACCTCTGTCGGAAATGATAGAAACTGGAAACCCATGCAATCGGACAATCTCCCTAATATAAATCTCAGCTAACCGCTCCGAAGAATAAGTAGTACCAACTGGAATGAAGTGCGCGGACTTGGTCAGCCGATCCACAATAACCCATATAGCATCAAACCTCCTCGAAGCCCGTGGGAGTCCAACTACAAAGTCCATGGTAATCCGCTCCCACTTCCACTCCGGAATATCTAATCTCTGAAGTAATCCACCTGGTCTCTGTTGCTCATACTTGACCTGCTGACAGTTGAGACACTGAGCCACTGAGCCACAAACTCAACAATATCCCTCTTCATCCGCCTCCACCAATAATGCTATCTCAGATCCTGGTGCATCTTCGCGGCACCTGGATGGATGGAATACCGTGAGCTATGGGCCTCTGCTAGAATCAACTCTCGAAGCCCATCCACATTGGGCACGCAAATCCGGCCCTGCATCCTCATGACCCCATTATCACCAATAAGCACATCCCTGGCATCACCCCGCCGGACCCTGTCCTGAAGAACGAGCAAGTGTGGGTCATCATACTAGCGTGCTCAAATATTATCATAAAGAGAAGATCTGGAGGCTACACAAGCCAATACTCGTTGGGGCTCTGATAAGTCCAATCTCACCAACTGACCCGCTAAAGCCTGAACATCCCGTGCTAAAGGTCGCTCTGCTGCTGGAAGGTAGGCCAGACTTCCCAAACTCTCTGCTCTACGGCTCAGGGCATCGGCCACTACATTGGCCTTCCCCGGATGATATAGAATAGTGAGGTCATAATCCTTGAGAAGCTCCAAACATCTCCTCTGACGTAAATTCAGATCCTTCTGGTTAAGCAGATACTGCAAACTACGGTGATCAGTGAAAATCTCACAATGCACTTCATACAAATAATGACGGAAAATCTTCAACGCGTGGATAATGGCTGCTAGCTCAAGATCATGCACTGGATAATTCTTCTCGCGCACCTTCAACTGTCTGGACGCGTAGGAAATCAGCCTACCGTCCTGCATCAAAACCGCTCCAAGGCCAACTCTCGAGGAATCACAGTAAACTGTATAAGAACCTGAACCCGTTGGCAAAACCAACACCGGACCTGTAGTCAAAACTGACTTGAGCTTTTGAAAGCTCTCCTTACACTCCTCAGTCCACCTGAACTGCACACCCTTCTGGGTCAGTCTGGTCATAGGTGCTGCAATAGATGAAAATCCCTCTACAGAATGACGATAGTACCATGCCAAACCAAGGAAACTGCGGATCTCGGCAGCTGACGATGGTCTAGGACAACTCTACACCGCCTCCACCTTCTTCGTATCTACCTTGATCCCATCACAAGACACCACATGGACCAAAAATGCCACTGAATCAAGCAAGAATTCACACTTCGAAAATTTTGCATACAACTTCTTCTTCCTCAAAGTCTGAAGCACGAATCTCAACTGCTGCTCATGATCATCCCGAGATCGGGAACACACCAAGATGTCATCAATAAACACGATGACGAAAGAATCCAGATAAGGCTGGAATACATTGTGCATCAAGTGCATAAAGGCTGTTGGGGCATTGGTCAGCCCGAATGACCTAACCAAAAACTCATAATGATCATATCTAGTCCTGAAGGCAGTCTTCGGGATGTCGGGCCCCGAATCTTCAACTGATGATAGCCAGAACGCAAGTCCATCTTGGAAAATACCCTGGCACCCTGCAACTGATCAAATAAGTCATCTATACGAGGCAAGGGATACCGGTTCTTCACCGTAACCTTATTCAGATGTCGATAATCAATACACATACGCATAGAACCATCCTTCTTCTTCACAAACAACACTGGAGCACCCCAAGGTGACATACTAGGCCGAATGAACCCCTTATCTAGGAGTTCCTGAATCTGCTCTTTTAGTTCCTTCAACTCCGTTGGTGCTATACGATAAGGTGGAATAGAAATAAGCTGAGTTCCTAGCATCAGGTTAATACCAAAATCAATGTTTATGTCAAGTGGCATGCCTGGAAGGTTGCAAGAAACACGTCCGGAAAATCACGGACCACAGGAACCGAATCAATAGCGGGAGTCTCACCACTGAAATCCCTCACAAAAGCCAAATACAATAAACACCCATTTTCCACCATACGTTGAGCCTTCAGGTAAGAAACCACCCTGCTAGGCACATACTCAAAAGAACCTCTCCACTCAACCCTCGGAAATCCTAGCATAGCTAAGGTCACGGTCTTCGTGTGACAATCAAGAACAACATGACATGGAGATAACCAATCCATGCCCAATATCACATCAAAATCAACCATGCTGAGTAACAATAGGTCCACTCGGGTCTCCAGACCCCCAATAGATATCACACATGACCGATGCACACGGTCCACAATAATAGTATCACCCACCGGAGTCGACACATGAACTGATGCAACTAGATACTCACGGGGCATATCCAGAAAATTGGAAAAATATGAAGAAACATAGGAATACGTAGAACCAGGGTCAAATAAGGACAAAGCATCTCGGTGACAGACTGAGACAATAATTGTGATCACTGCATCGGAGGCCATAGCATCTGGCCTTGCTGGAAGTGCATGGATACGAGCCTGGCCTCCACCTGCACGACCTCCCCCTCTAAAACGGCCCCTGGCGGTCCAACCCCCACCCCTAGCTGTCTGGGCGGGTGGTGAAGTAACTGGAGCTGAAGTCGAGGGCTAGCCCCTCTGCTGAGAAGAACCACCAAAACGATGGGGATACTGCCTCCACACGTGCCCAAACTCTCTGCACTCAAAACAACTCCCTGGATCTGGAGACGGGGACTGAATGAAACCCCTGGCATCAGAATGTCCACTAGAAGAATCATGCATAGAGGAACCCTGAACTGATGAAGCTCGAGATGCACTCTGGGCTGAAAGGGCACTGAAAAAAGAACGTCCCGTCTGAGAACTGCGGGGACCATGCCCCGGAGATGCACCACTATAGGCTGGGTGGACTAGCTGAGGAGGCCTGAATGAACGGCCTCTACCATGCTGAAATTGTCCTCTGGAAGGAGCACCACTAGAACTACCAGATCCACGAGGCCTCTTGGCCTCCCTCTACTCTCGCTCCTGGCGGCGAACTGACTCAATATCTCAAGCAATATAAACAACCTGCTCGAAGGTAGCACCTGATACCCTCTCCCTAGTCATCAAAATGCGGAGCTGATAAGTGAGGCCATCCACGAACCTCCTAATCCTCTCCCTATCAGTAGGGACCAACTCGGTGGCATGATGATCCAACTCAGAAAACTGCATCTCATACTGCGTCACTGATAGCTCCCCCTAACGCAGTTGCTCAAACTGCCTGCTCTGCTCCTCCCTGTGAGACTGGGGTACATACTTCTCCAAGAAGATAGTGGAGAACTGCTTCCAGGTGAGAGGTGTTGCACCAACAGGCCTACGCCTCTTGAAGGACTCCCACCAAGTAAAAGCAACCCCAGAAAACTGAAAAGTAGCAAACGAGACCTCATTGGTCTCCAGTACCCCTGCAGTACGAAGCATCCTCTAACAGTTGTCTAGAAAACCCTAGGCATCCTCGTTCTCAGCACCACTGAATATCGGAGGCTGAAGCCTACTAAATCTCTCCAGCCTACGCTGCTCATCATCTGGCATAGCTGGAACCACGAAGTTCTGAACTGGAGCAACCGGCTGGTCTAGAACTGCCCCCGTTGTCTGAAGGCCCTGAGTAACCTGCTCAGGTGTCCGGGCAGTTGGAGTCTGAGTGCCTCCCCCAGCCTGAGAAGTAGCAGCAGTAGTAGATACAGCAAGTGCTTGGGCAAGGCTAGTACATACTGTCAAGATCTGAGCCAGGGTCTCCTGAAGACCCGGAATAACAATGGGCACTGCCGGTGCCTGAGCCTGTCCCGCTGGAATATCTGCGGCGGGAACCTGATCCTGAATGGTGGGTGGACCCTCTAGTGCTACCCCGGTTGCTGCACGGGCTGGTCCCCTACCTCTACCACGGCCTCGACCGTGGCCTCAACCTCTCGCTGGTCTAGCTAGTGTCTGGTCACCCTGATCGATAGCGCGAGTCCTCACCATATGTGAGAGAATGAAACAATAGAAGTTTAGATTTCCAGAATCAACAAAATGGCATGACAGAATCCAAGAAAATGAGATTTTTTTCGAAGGGTTCTGCAGCCTCTCGAAGATAAGTACAGACGTCTCCGTAGCGATCCGCAAGACTCTACTAAACCTGCTCATGATCGGTGAGTCCTATGTAACCTAAGCTCTGATACCAACTTGTCACGACCCGCAAACCTAAGCTGGCCGTGATGGCGCCTATCATGGAACTAGGCTAGCCAACAATCGCATACTGACATAATATTTTCATAATTTCAACAAAACAAACCAAACAAATAATCTAACTACTACCCCCAAAATCTGGATTCAACACGTCATGAGCATCTACGAGTGGTAAAAAATAACCCTAATGTCATAATACATCAAGTCTCGGTACACGGAACTAAATACAAAACAAGAAATGGGAAAGAGATGATGTGGACGCTGAACAACTACCTCGATTTCCCAACTCCGGCTCCACAAGAAGGAAGAAAACTAGCGCTCGGTATCAGTACCTGTATCTCCACACAGGGTGCAGGGAGTAATGTGAGTACGCCAACTCAGTAGTAATGAAAATAAATCAAGTCTGAACATTAAGAAACACATAGGATCAAATCAGCAATTCACAATAAGCACAGTCTTTCTTTCCAACAGTGTATACATTAAATCAACACGTTTTAAATCCAACTTCAGTAAAAATCCTTTGAAAAGTGTGATTTCCAACAATTTCAGAAAAATGCCCAATAGTTTATTGGAAAATGAAATAAATCATAAATAGCCAGTAGGGCCAAAACATGTATCATAAACCGCCCCTCGGTCAAATCATCACTCAGAATCAGTCGCTCAGCATGCCTCACAATCACTCAGTATCAGCCTCTGGGGCATCCTCACTGTCACTCATGCCTCACAATCACTCGGCACTCGGCACTCGCACTCAGTAGGTACCTGCTCTCACTGGGGGTGTGTACAAACTCCGGAGGGGCTCCTTCAGCCCAAGCGCTAATATCAAGCCATCTCGTGGCATATCATATCCTCACAATCAGGCCCTCGGCCTCACTCAGTCAGAAACTCTCAAAAAGTCACTCGGGCTGTCAGTAAAACGGGGTACTCGACCCAAAAATATCATTTTATATCTCAAAATAATGTAAATAAGGCTGATGTTCGAAATCAGTTAAACATGATAAGATTGAGTGTAAATCAAAAGTCAACAAAGTGAGAAGTAGCAGTAAAAGCCCCCAAGGGGTCTAAACAGGTCGGAACAAGACCCCAAACATGGCTTACAACCCAAATATAACAATAGTCTGAAAACACGATTTAACATATGATTTAAACGTAAATACGCAACTCAATAGTTGCCACGGGAAGGACCAAGTCCAAATCCCCAATCAGTGCACGCCACACACCCGTCATCCAGCATGTGTGCCACTCCAAAAATAGTGAGAAAATACGACGTCCGGGGTTTCATACCCTCAGGACAAGATTTACAGTCATTACTTACCTCAAACCGGCCCAAATACTAATTCGCGATGCTCTTGCCTCTCGAATCGGCTCCTGATTACTCCGAATCTAACCAAAACCAGATTAATATCATCAATATACGCTAAAGGAACAAAGCCCACTCGAAAATTATCAAATTTAACCAAAATTCTTGAAATTGGCCAAACCCGACCCTCGGGCCCACATCTCGGAATTCTATGAAAATTGCATCACAAGAATCCTCATCCTTTCCCGAGTCTATACATATAAAATGCACCAAAATCCGACCATAATTTACCCCTCAATTCCTCAATTTTAAGCCTCAATTTTTGAAGTCCTAAACCCCCAATTTAATCACTGATTTTTTTCCATAATTTCACCCTAAATCAGTCCAAAATCACATAGAAACGGGTTTTACGTTCAAAAATCTTACCTCAACAAAGTTTCCTTGAATTCTCCCTTCAAAGCCCTCTCTCAAAGTTCAATCCCGGATGAAAATGTTGAAGAAAATGACTAAAAATCGCGAAGGCTGGAGTTTATACCCTCCTGTCCAGTGGTTCCGCACCTGCGGCCACTTACGCGCACCTGTGGACCCGCACCTGCGGTCCCAGGTGTGCACCTACGGAAAACACTTAGAAGCCCAGTCTCCGCACCTGCGCTCAAACTTCCACATCTGCGGCTTCGCAGGTGTGGTAAAAACCTCGCACCTGCGGAACTCCTCCAACCCACAATAATCCACACCTACGACGAGTCGTCCGCTTCTGCGGGCCCACACCTACGGTCCCCTATCTGCATGTGCAGTAACATCAGCACCAGCATCATCAGCTGTTATTTTCCAACTTAAAATCCCCTTATGCCTATCCGAAATCAACCCGAGCCCCTCGGGACCCCAACAAAAAATACAAACGAGTCCCATAACCTTATTCAAACTTAGTCGAGCCTTCGAAACACCCCAAAACAACGCCAAAACACCAAGATCACATCGGATTCAAGCCTATGAACTTAGAGATTTCTAAATTTCGCCAATTATGTCGAAACCAACCAAAACACGTCCGAATGACCTGAAAATTTGCACACACGTCTAGAATGACGCTACGAACCTGCTCAAACTTCCGAAATTCCATTCCGACCCCGATAGATAATTTTTCGTTGCCGACCGAAAATCGCCAAAAACTCAATTTCGCCAATTCAAGCCTAATTCTTCCCCGGGCATCAAAACCACATTCCAAACACACCCTTAAGTCCCAAATCACCTAACGAAGCTATCTGATCCATAAAATTTATATTCCGAGGTCGTTTACCAATAATTCAATTCCTAGTTGACTTTTCCAACTATTAAGCCAATTTAAGAGACTAAGTGTCTCAGATCTCACCACGACCACCCCAAACCCGAACCAACCGACCCAACACATCATAATTAGGTTAACTAGCACATAACAAATCTGAAACAGGGGAAACAGGGCTAATCCCACAGAATGATCGGCTGGGTCGTTACATATGCGCAACCTCATTATTGGGAACGTCTTCGACCTTGACGTACATTTCCAACATTTTGATTACAAGAAATTCTCGGTATTCATCCAGAGTCCTCAGAAAATCCCTCAAAGTTTCACCATCGTCGATGTTAAACTCCGAGTAAAAAGCAACCCCTTGCGGAGTGACAGAATACAGATATCTTCCAGTTACTTTAAGTTTCACCGAACGTTTTCTCACACTCATTTTTTTGCATAATAATGATACCAATGTATCGTACTCCATTGTAAGTGGCAGTTTAACATGGCACTGTGGAGATAAACTGTACCTTATAGAGTTATTCTCCATCACAACCTCACCCCCCCTCCCCCCCCCCCCCCTAATATAATGAAACTTTTATTCTTCGCTCTTCAGACATTATGAAAAAATACTTGAGAATTTAACAAGAAGCAAAGTTTGAACGGGATTTAGAATATTTTTTGAATGGATTTTCATAAAATCCTAACTCCTTTATATAAGGAAATGGCTTGAAATTTTGATGTATAGCGCGGTTATTTCATGCGCTATACAGTATAGCGCGATTATTTCATGCGCTATACCTTTTCGTCAGATGGTGTCAGCATAGCGCGGAAAAAACATGCGTTATGCATGTATAACACATGAAATAACCGCGCTATACCTTAACGGCTATAACACTGTTACTGTATAGCTCGGTTTATTACCGCATTATACATAGTTTGATACCTCTTTGTTTTTTTCACCTATTAATGCCACACTTGTCCAAAAACACAATAATTGGGTTCCGGACTCTTCGTTGCATACTGTGATCCACTACTATATGGGTAATGTTTGTTTCTAATCGATATACTATCTTAATTGAAAAAAGTATTTCTACCAACTAATGGCGGACCCAAGATTTTGTGTAAGCGGGTTCAATCTTAGAAGTATATAATTTCAGTCGTAAAATAGTAGTTGTCAAGTGGGTTTAAATAAATATTTATACAAAATTTACACAACTTTAATCCTAATTTATACATATACACAGTATTATTTTTTGGTAAAGCAGGTTCAGTTGAACCCGCTAGCTACCACTTGGGTCCGCCACTGCCAACCTTACAATACAATGTTAGTACTATAATCCACTTGCAAACCTATATTACCCATATGGTTACTCCTATTGTACTTGGCATTCTTCCATTTCAAGTTATGATATTTGATTGAACACGAATATTTAACATGTTATTTTTGACTTAAGTATATTGTGTTAAGATAAGACTATAATAAAGGTTGAAAAGTTAGTCCAATAGAGGAAATGTCATGGCAAAAACAACAAGAACAACAATAACAGACCTAGTGTAATCCTATAAGTGGAGTCTGGGGAGGGTAGTGTGTGCGCAGACCTTACCCCTACCTGATAAGGAGGAAACGTCATAGCAAAATTTAATATTTTAGCGGTTCGATGATTTTGAATTACTGAAACTTATGAAAGCTGCACAAAAATGAATCATGTCAAACATTCTGAAAATACAGTCAAATCTCTCTATAACAACCTCATTTATTCCGATATTTTTTGGCTGCTATAATGAAGTGTTGTTATAGAGGGCTTATATTATGACATATATAAAAACCGGTTCCGAGAAAAATATGACTTTTATAGTGAATGGCTATTATATATGGATGTTGTTATAGAGAGGTCTGGCTGCAAAAAGAGTGTCACACAAATTGAGATGGATGGATTATCGTGTACTTATACAAATGGAATCTCATAAATTGTATATTCCTTACAAAAGTAATTTCACATATTCATATTCTTGTTATCTACCGGTAAGAGTTGTGATACTCGTATGGTTCAAACTCCACTCATTTTCTCTATTCTTGTTACACACTGTGAAGAAACTAACTTGTCTTTCAGTAAAAGCAGGCTGTAAGGGTGTTGGCAGACTAGTATTTTCACTGGTAAGCATGGCAAGAATAGATGAAATACTTGGCCTGTCTTCAGCAAATTCTTGAACACACAGTAAACCAATTTGTATGCATTTTCTGATCTCCATTTCCATGCTCGGATTCAATATAACTGGATCGATAAAAGTTGATAAATCTTCTTCTTTCCACAACTTCCATGCCTGAAAACAGTTTTAAAAAAAGCACAGCAAATTTAAAGAAGCACAAATAGCAATGACATATATTAGTTTTTGAATATTAGCACATAAGAGGAGTCTTACATATCCCAAAAGGCTCAAAGAGGATGTCTCACTCCAAGAACTTGTACTTTTTCGGCCACTTATGATCTCTAACACTAAAACTCCAAAGCTAAAAACATCCGATTTCTCAGAGAATCTTCCTTCCATTGCATATTCCGGGGCCATGTATCCACTGTAAAAATGTCATTGAGTTCGTATAGAAATGTTACATTAACCAGATAACCTTTCAAAAACCAGAAATAATAGTTAGTAAATGTTGAATATGGTCATTTTGTGGGAGAAATCATGTGAAGTTATGGTATATATTGATCAATGTCCACTTACTAAGTACCAACTACTCTCTTTGTGTTTGCTTGATCTTGGTCAGATCCGAAAATCCTAGCCATGCCAAAATCTGAAATCTTTGGATTGAAGTTGTTATCGAGCAAAATGTTACTTGGCTTTAAATCTCTATGGATTATTTTCAATCTTGAATCTCTGTGAAGATAAAGGAGTCCTCGGCCAACCCCTTCGATGATAATGGAGCGTTTCCTCCAATCCAAAACTCCTTGGTATACTTCATCTAAGAAAGTTTGTAAAAGATGAATAGTGAATGCTGAGAAGAAGATTAAGAACCGCGTACAAAAGGTGGTGCATTAAGCTCCCGCTATGCGCGGGGTCCGAGAAAGGACCGGACCACAAGAGTCTATTGTACACAACCTTACCCTACATTTCTGCAAGAAGCTGTTTCCACGGCTCAACTCTGTGACCTACTCGTCACATAACAACAACTTTACCAGTTATCACGTATTGGAAGTAAAACGATTTGAAGAGTAAGGACTAACCAAAGAGAGACACATCCAAGCTTTTTTTGGGCATATATTCATAAATCAACATCTTCTCCTCTTTATCAACACAACATCCCAAGAGTCTAACAAGGTTTCTATGTTGAACTTTAGAGATCACCAACACTTCATTCATGAACTCTTCTAGCCCTTGTCCAGAGGCTTTTGAAAGCCTCTTGACTGCTATTTCTTTTCCATCTTCCAATTTTCCCTGAAAGGAAGTACCAATTTCAGCTACTGAAATTTGGAAAGTGATCGAGAGATGAAAATCGTACCCTGTAAACTGGACCAAAACCGCCCTGACCAAGCTTATTATCCTCACAAAACCGGGCTGTTGCATTTGCAAGCGTTTCGAAGTTGAAGACTGGTAATTCTTCCATTCTGTTACCAAGTAAAACTACCTCCTTGCTCTTCACTCCTAATATCAGAAGGGATACAAGTTAACTATAGCTAACGAAATGTTTCTAAATGTATAATACAAACTTTTTAGTCTGTTTTACCTCTACATCTGACGGTCCTTTTACAGAAAAGGAACAGACCAACACAGAGTGTAAGAGTACCAACGATTACTGGAATTACAATTTTCTTTATGTTTTTATGATGATCTGCAATGTAGAGCAACACAAAAGGTGAACCAGCATCAGTTCTTTACTGAAGCCAAAAACTTCAAATTATATACATGGAATTCTATTAAGTAAATGGCATCTTAAATGATAGATTAAGCTACAATGGCTGGAAAGGGATTATGCTGCGTGGACCTTTTGACCTCCTTGAGAAAAGTCATGAGGGAATAATCTCCGGCCAGAATTTTCAAGCAAGCTGGTCAGAATTTTGGGAAGCGGTTCTGGCAATTGCCAGAATTTTGAAGCACCAGGATTCAACCACAATGCTGAAAAAATTCTGGTAATCCGTCAGGAGCTGTGGAAAAATACTGACGAACACCAGATTTTTGCAACATCGTGGCTGAAAATTCTGGTGATCGTCAGGATTTGCCTGACAATCACCATAACTTGCTGAATTTCTAGCATGCATGCTTTAAAATCAGGCAGCGGGATATTTTTGCCAAAATTATGAGTACTGGGGTCGAAAAATCAAGAGTGACACAAAAGTATCCTATTTGTGTCATTCTCCCTAACTAAAATGGGCTGAGAGGATATTGAGTCTTCTTGTTGAGCACCAGAATACATACCAAGCTCTGAATGTGCCACGCGAACATAGAGATCTTTCCCCCAGCTTTGGAACCGCTGAATGTCAATCAAGTTGTTACTCCACGACATACAGCCGATACCTGAGTCATATGCATACGCAATGCAGGAACAACTACGCAAGCATTGGCTTCTACATTGGTCTTCTGTAGTAGATGATCTCTCTGCAAAATCAGGCAATTTCATGAACTCCATCTTTAGAAATCCATCTTCTTTACTTGAATTCCCCGAGTTATTCTTCACTTCGCATTGCAAAGCTCTCCTCCTAACACAACCGCTAGTCCAATTCCCCTTTTCCCATTCTTCCCTATGCTTTGGCTCGAAACCTTTCAGACAAGAACAAATTGTAGACTCCAAATTATTGCAGCTCGCAAATGGACCACATGTTCCGTAAACTTCACAATCATTATTGGGAGCTGACCATATTGTCTTCCAATTTGTCTCATTCTCGTCCCAAAATGATTGAACTAAGTCTCCTTTCCAATCCAAGATGAACTTCATTAAGAAATTAAAACCAACAGGTCCAGTAAGATATACAGTACCTTCGCGATCATTCACTACACTAAATCCGTCAACGGACACAGAATACATATACTGCACTCCAATGAAAATCTGGCCATTCCATTGACCACTTCGCCAATAGGGACGGTTACCTTTCCAAATATATACCTGAGGAATGATTTCAGATTTCATGCCTACAGAAAAATTTCCGAAATTAGGATCCCTAGGGCTTCTCCAAGATTTTAATTCTATCCTTTCCCCTGTCCTTGTGTTTTCACTTATTCTCATTTCAGGGACAAGTGAATCAGAAGGATGTTCAAAACTTTGCCATAGTGGGCTCGCGTTGTTCAGACGGTCTACCAGAACAAAGTTACCAGAATCTTGGAGAAGGGCAATTGAGTTTACCTGAGAGGTTGTTGAAGTATTTGATGACCAAAGAATCTCTTCTTCTCCGTTCATAACTACGACATTTCCATCGCCAGATATCTTCACAATTCCAGAAGAATCACTTAAAGGTTTGTCCCTATTAGCCACCCAAATGACAATTGTTTCAGAAAAATTGTACCATATGCCAACATACCTATTAGTGCTGTTTAGAGGACTGAAAAATCCCAACTTGAAGACGCCATCTGGCGACGATAAAATTCCAGGATCTCTCAGAGATTGAGTGCTAGTAATGCTATCTACTTCTGTGCAAAATCCTGTATTTAAACAGTGAAGAATAACAAGAATTACATGAACAAAATATTGCACATTTCTGTTGCTATTGGTCATTTTTTGGTAATTTAAGGCTTCCTATTACCACATTGTAAGACTTCCTTTGGCTCAACTATCTGTGCCAAAACACTATAAGGTTGTTAAAGTCCCACTATAACAAGATGCCAAATTGGGCTTTTAATTTGTCAACTCAACCAGGCCAATGGGAAATTGACTCTTAAAATAAACAATGCAAAAAATTTGTCCTTTTCAATGGGATCAGGACTAGGCAATGTCAATGAAATGGGAGTTGTTTGCTTCTCCTAATCTCCTTTGATGTTTCAGTCATACCATAAAATAAAAACTTAAAATTCCAGTCTTTAAAATGAGGACAAGAAACAGAAGGAAAAAACACTTAAGAAATTTTCATGATTTTCACTTACTTTATCAAGGAAATGGGAGTTGTTTGCTACTTAGCTTTTTCTTTATCCACCTCTCTTTAGCACTAATGACTTTTAGAAATTTTGACTTTTCTTGGATGATCTACTACTAAAAATTTTCAGAAGTTGCAAGTTGCGAAGAAAATACTTTTACAGTAGAGCTACAATTTTCATATTTTCACACTTTTGATTAAGATTTTTTAGTGGGATGTCCCGAAAGTACTTTCACACATTATAAGATGAAGGGATAAATTCCAATCTTCTCCTTCCTTATCCCAAAACACTCGAAAAGCTTGATACTTATGCGTTTGCCTACAAGTCTACAACCATAACGGGTTGCAAGAAGAGGATTTTATAATTTTTGTTATTTGTATGTAAAAAAAACATATGAGGTGACTTCCTCCTATCTTACCAAGTCTTGGTGAGTAGAGATACCTGATACTAGGTATCCGTTCTGGTAGAAGATAGTGAAGTACCCGGTAGAATAATCGAGATGCGTGCAAGCTGAACCTAATACCACCGTCTTGAAAAAAAAATTCAAAGACATACAACTATAGTTAAAAGTTGAAGCATCATTTTCCTTTCGCACTCTTCATTCAACTATATTTATGAATTCACACGCACACAAAATCATAAGTAGTACATAAAATTATCAAAGTCTTAAAAGGTAATACAACACAACAATCTAACACCTTCATTGTTCATACCGAACTCAAAATACAACCATAAATTATAGCCAACTAATCCTAAGAACATAACACGTACGAGAGGAAAAGTTTAACAAAATGTAACACTCCTCAAATTAATAAAAGTTTTGAGACACGCTAATTATGGAATTAAATTATTATTTTTTTGTCTATAGTGAATATATATATATATATATATATATATATACACACACACTTAAATAATTGGATATACAATTTTAATATTGTTAATTATTAAAAGTGAGTATCACTAATTATTAGTTAAGTTAAAAAAGAAAAAAGGAAAAGGGCCAAAAGCCCATAAAAGGGCTAATGGAAGGGCTTTTTGCATCCGTACCCGCTTTTTGTGCCACGTTTTAACTTATACGCGCTTTGTTAAAAAAATTGAGTACAAGAACCATAACAATAACATAAGGGTGCAGGGAGAGAACAACAATAAAACATGTTTCATATATCAAACAACCTCAAGTCAAGGAACATTAATAGTCTAAGATCTAATCCATTCAAATACCACACATACGCCCGTGTACACACTCGTCTCCTTATGTACACGTCATTTTACATAACACAATTAATGCAAAGTAGACCAAATCTTAAGGAGAAATTCCCTCACACAAAGTTAGGCAACATAGTTACCTGAAATAAACTAAGAAAATACTTTAAGAAGCCCTTTCCGCGTGAATCAACCTCCAGACTGTTTGAATCTAGCCAAAAAACTTAATAATATCAATAAAAGCACTAGGAAACATGACCAAACGATAAAGCTAAA
>ML412171.1:7701-42648 GCA_005239525.1 Nicotiana knightiana | reverse complement strand
ATATATATATATATATATATATATATATATATATATATATATTATTGTGGCGTGCAGCCCGATCCGTATATATAACATATATTGTTGTGGCATGCAGCCCGATCCATATAATAGTTGACTGCGCTCACTAGGGGTGTACAGACTCCTGGAAGGGCTGCTCAGCCCAAGTGCTATATCTGCTGCGGCGTGCAGCCCGATCCAATATGTATATTGATGCGGCGTGCAGCCCGATCCATATATAACATATATTGTTGCGGCGTGCAGCCCGATCCATATATATATATATAATCTAATTTGTTGCGGCGTGCAACCCGACCCACATATAATATATAACATATATATTGATGCAGCGTGCAGCCCGTCCCATAACTATCCTCACATACTCGGCTCTCGGCCTAACTCAGTCACCCTCACAAGCCACTTAGGCAATTTATCTCAACTCACGGGACTCAGCCCCAAATACTTTTCAGAATATTCAAAGCAGTGTGATAACATTGAAAATAACAGCAAGTAGGAAACATGACTGAGTTTACAATTTACTAACAGGATAGTGGTAGAATAGTGTAAAAATACCCCCTGATGGTCTAAACAGGTCGGCACAAGGCCCCAAACATGGCTCACAGCCCATAAACAAGTATAAACTTCTAAAAGACAGGATGTCGTGAGGTTTCAAATCGAATACGCAGCTTAATAGTCGCTATGGAACGGACCAAGTCACAATGCCTATCGGTGCACGCCCCCACGCTCGTCACCTAGCATGTGCGTCACCTCATTTATCAACACAATATCAAATAACGGGGTGTCATACCCTCAGATTTAGAGTTACAATCGTTACTCACCTCAAAACAGCCCAAAAGCTACTCTGCGATGCGCTTGCCCCTCGAATTGTCTCCCAAATGCTCCGAATCTAACAAAAACCGGATTAGCATCATCCGCTAACGGAACAAAACCCAATCGAAAGATACAAATTTTAACACAATTCTCGAAATTCGGCCAAACCTGAGCCCAGGGCCCACGTCTCAAAATTTGATAAAATTTATATCACTAGAATCTTCGTCCTCCCAAGATTATATACATACCAAGAACACTAAAATCGGACCACAATTGCCCACTCAAATCCTCAAAAGAAAATTCCAAATTCCATGCACCTTTCTTCCCCAAATTTGGGTTTAATTTCAACAATTTTCCGGTTTAATTACTTAGAAAACGATATAGAAACAAGTTATGAAGTTGGAAACCTTACCTCCAAGAGAGACCCTTTGATTTCTTCTTCAAACCCTCTCAATTAGCTCTCAACCCGCTTGACAATGGAGAAAAATGATGAAAAATTTCGCAACAATGGGCTTTAAAACATTCTGCCCAGCACTTAAAATCCCTTCAGTGCGATCGCGACTCTAGCCACGCAATCGTGATGCACGGACCAGTCAACTCAATGGGATCGCATACCAATACACGCGATTGCATAGAATAACTCTCCACCCCACACACGCGCCTCAGAACCTCTACGCGATCGCACCAACACCCACGCGATCGCACTGCTTTCCCTGCCAACCTATGCGATCGCAATCCTAACCACGCGATCGCATAGAACAAAAATGCCTTCCCCACTCTTTTACTCTACGCGATCGCGGATGAATCCATTCGATCGCAGTGAAGAAATCACTGCTGCTAAAACACCAGAAAACAACAGACTTCTTAAGGCCAAAAAATGCCCATTTGGGCATCCGAAATACACCTGAGGCCCCGTGGACCCCAACCAATCCTACAAACACACCCCAAAACATCATTACAACTTATTCAAGCCTTTCAAACACCAAAAACAACACGAAAACACCAAAATTAAATCAAATTCAAGCCTATGAACTTTGAAACTTCTAAATTTTGCCAACGATGCCGAAACCAACCAAAACACGTCTGATTGACCTGAAATTTTGCACACATATCCAAAATGACATTATGAACCTGCTCCAATTGTCAAAATTTCATTCCAACCCCGATAGCCTATTTTCCACTGCCAACCGAAAATTGCCAAAAATTAACTTTCGCCAATTCAAGCCTAATTCTACACCGGACATCAAAACTTCATTTCGAACACACTGCTAAGTCTCAAATCACCTAACGAAGCTATTCGAGCCATAAAATCCGCATTCCGAGGGTGTTTACCAATATGTCAACTCTCAGTTTGACTTTTTCAACTATTAAGCTAATTTAAGAGAATAAGTGTCTCAATTCTCACCACTATCACTCCGAACCCGAACCAATTGACCCAACATAACATAAATAGGCTAGGAAACATATGATAAAACAGAAACAGGGGAAACGGGGCTAATCTCACGGAACAACCGGCCGGGTTGTTACACCCCAACTTATATGCTATGTAAAATTTGATGTGTGTGGTGTATAGGTGAGGTGACGAGTATCTATGCACCACCAAATTATTTGTTTAACATGATCCCTTTGCCGGTTCCAATTCACTATATTCTTGTCTTGATTGTTGTCGTGATTTCAATGCCTCCATGTCTACTTATTTTCGTCAACTTGTTGTTAAATATTGTTTCACGTATTTGGAAGTGTTAGTTGATCCCTTGTTTCATTGTGGTACAAAAAGGGTTGAGCTGGTTGACAGTATTTTATGATACACTCCGGTTGGTTTCATTGTGAAATGATAATTGATGAAGTTCATGAATAGTACAGCTTTCTGCTTACAATTGTTGAGACATAAATACTGTGAAGTGAAATATTTTTATAAATAAAGAGATGTGATTGTCTGCTGGGAGCGGGTTGCACACCGCAACAAGGAGTAATAAGGGATGACATTTGGGATCGGGTTGCACGCTGCAACAGGAGAAATAAGGGTGATGTATATAGGGAGGAGCAATCAGGGTGGACAGGTGGGAGCGGGTTGCGCACCGCAACAAGGAGCAATAAGGGAGGATATTCATGTTTTACTGATTATATGATCAAGACTGGAAAACTTATTGTATTATTCTATTGTTCCCATACTCTGCTTTTACCGTTATTTTAAATTGAAACCTGGAAATTTTCGTGAGGATTGGTTATAGCTGAGATCTGGAAAAGTTAACCGAGATATTTTATTAATTGTTGCAATTTACTGTTTAATTAGTTTATTATTCCCTTCTTGATTTATTATACGTTGTATCTAGGTTATGTTATAAATGCCCTACCGTAGCCTTGTCACTACTTCGTCGAGGTTAGGCTCGGCACTTACCAGTACATGGGGTCGGTTGTACTGATATTGCACTCTGCACTTCTTGTACAGATCCAGGTTCTGACCAAAGTTGAGTTATCAAGTAGTAGCTGAGCATTCATACGGAGACACGAGGTAGATATGCTGGCGTCCGCAGATTCCTAGAGTCTTCTCTACATTATTTAGATTGCTATTTTATTTCATTCAAAACAGATATATATTTCTTTCAGCCAAACACTTGTAGTATTCTTTAGTAGTTCGTGAATTGTGACTCCAGACTAGCTAGATATTGGAATTAGTTTCGAGTTTTATTTTATTAATTCGTACATTATTCTTGATTCCTCTATTGGATAGTATTAGATTTCACATTATTATAAACTGCTTACTTATATTTAATTAAATTATTTTAAGAAAACGGTTAATTAATTTCTAACATTGGCTTGCCTAGAAAGTGTGGTGTTAGGCGCCATCATGACCTCGAGGGTTGGGAATTTGGGTCGTGACACGTTGGTATCAAAGCCCGGTTGCCTAGGTCTCACAATTCATGAACAAGCTTAATAGAGTCTAAGGGATTGGTACGGAGGCGTTTGTACTTATCTCTCAGAGGTATAAAGTTAGGAACAAACTCAATTTTTATTTCTACTCTATCATGTGATTCTTGTTATCTATAATACTGATTGAACTATTCTATTCTCTCGCAGATGGCAAGAACATGTGCTTCCTCTTCCGCTGACCAACATTCAGGTCCTCCAGCAGCAGTAGCTCCTACTAGGGGCAGAGGCCGAGGCCATGTCAGAGGCCGAGGCAGGGGCAGGACTCAGCCCATTGCTCAGACAGCAACCCTAGCTGCGGAGCCCCAGCTGCGGAGCCCCAAATAGAGATTGAAGAGGGGGATCTAGATCGGACCGTTCCAGCGGGACCAGCCCAGGTCCTAGAGGGGTTTATTGCTACCTCGGTGCTTCAGGACGCTTTGGTCTGATTAGTGGGCATTATGGAGAGTGTAGCCCAGACTGGCACACTCCCCATGGTAACAACTGTATCTCAAGCTGGAGTAGGGGTCCAGACACCTGCTACCCACACTGTTGATCAGACTACTCCACAGATTCAGACCCCGGCAGCCAATCCAGCTAGGGTAGTTCAGCCAGTTGCTGCAGCACCGCTTGTTGATGGAGCACCTAGATCCTCCGATGCTTTGTGGAGGCTGGACAGGTTTATTAATCTTTTCCCTGTTCATTTCAGTTGTGCTACTTCAGAGGATCCTCAGGAATATCTTGATAGTTGTCATGAGGTTCTTCGGAACATGGGTATTTTGGAGACCAATGGGCATTGGTCGACTTTGCCGCTTTTCAGATGACTGGTTCCGCCAAGAAATGGTGGAGGAATTATTTGTTGACTAGACTAGCTGGGTCACCTGCTATGACTTGGGATCAGTTTTCGCATCTCTTTTTGGAGAAGTTTTTTCCTATCACTACTAGAGAGGATAATCATTGTCAGTTTGAGCGACTTCAGCAGGGTAGCATGACCGTCACCTAGTATGAAAATCGCTTTATGGATTTGGCTAGACATGCTATTCTTTTGTTGCCCACAGAGAGAGAGAGGGTCGGGCGATTTATTGAGGGCCTTGCTCCCCCCATCAGGTTGCAGATGGATAAGGAGACAGGGACCGAGATTTCCTTTCAGGATACGGCCAATGTGGCCCGGATAGTTGAGACTGTTCTCGGGATGGGAGGTCAGGGGTCAGACAAGAGGCCTCGCCATTTCGGGGGATTTAGCAGTGCCTCATCTAGAGGCGGGGTTAATTTCAGCAGAGGCCATTATTCCAAGACATTCCATTCAGCACTTCAGGCTTCACATGGTATTCCGGTGGTTGTGGTTCTTATACGCCTCCTTCTGCTCAGCCAATCTATAGTGCTCCATCAGCTTCTATCAGAGCACCTCTTCTGCAGAGTTATTATCATAGTCAACCGGCTTGTTAGGGTCAGCCTCTATATAAGGAGGGATTCTTTGAGTGTGGGGCATATGGGCATGTTCGGAGAGCTTGTCTGAGATTTTCGGGTAGTCAACATCAGTACCAGGGTTCTCGTGCCATAGTTCCGGATCAGCTGCAGCACCACCTGCCCAGCCATCTAAGGGTAGGGGTTAGGTAGCCAGAGGTAGGGGCCAGATTGTTGGCCAGCCCGCTAGAGGTGGAGGTCCGCCTATCAGAGGTCCTCCCAGAGATGTGGTTTAGGGTGGCGGGGCCCAGCCCCAATTATATGCATTTCTAGCCAGACTTGAGGCGGAATCCTCCGATGCCGTTATCACAGGTACCATTTCAGCTTGCAATAGAGATGCTTCAGTTTTGTTTGATCCGGAGTCTACTTATTCTTATGTGTCATCATATTTTGCCTCGTATTTGGTTGTGCCCCATGATTCCTTTAGTGTCCTTGTTTATGTGTCTATGCCAGTGGGGGTGCTATTGTAGTAGATCATGTGTATCATTCGTGTGTGGTCGTTATTGAGGGTCTTGAAACTAGTGTAGACCTTTTGCTTCTTGGCATGGTCGATTTCGATGTCATATTGGGCATGGATTGGTTGTCACCTTATTTTTCCATCTTGGACTATCACGCCAAGACAATTACGTTAGCCTTGCCAGGGTTGCCTCGATTAGAATGGAAAATGACTCCCGGTCATTCTCCCAGCAGGGTGATTTCTTATGCCAAGGCTCGTCGCATGGTTGAGAAGATATGTTTTTCTTATTTGGCTCATATTCGTGATTCTAATATTGAAGTCTCTTCGATATATTCGGTGCCTATTGTTCATGAGTTTCCCGAGGTGTTTCCGACAGACCTGTCGGGGATGCCACCCGACTGGGATTTTGATTTTTGCATTGATGTGGCTCCTGGCACTCAGCCCATTTCTATTCCTCCATACCAGATGGCCTTACCAAAGTTGAAAGAATTGAAAGAACCGTTGCAAGACTTGCTTGATAAGGGCTTCATTAGGCCCAGTGTCTCACCCTGGGGTGCACCGATTTTGTTCGTGAAGAAGAAGGATAGGTCGATGAGAATGTGTATAGACTACCGGCAGTTGAATAAAGTCACCGTCAAGAATAAATATCCATTTTCGAGAATTGATGATTTATTTGATCAGCTTTAGGGTTCCAGGGTGTTTTCAAAAATTGATCTGAGATCGGGCTACCATCAGTTGAAGATTAGGGCGTCTGATGTTCCTAAGACAGCCTTTCGGACGAGGTACGAGCACTATGAATTTCTGGTGATGTCTTTTGGTTTGACTAATGCCCCAACAACCTTTATGGACTTGATGAATTGGGTTTTCAAGCCTCATCTGGATTCCTTCGTAATAGTGTTCATTGATGATATTTTAATATACTCCCGTAGCCGGGAGGAACATGAGCAGCACCTCCGGATAGCGCTCAAGACTTTGAGGGATAATCAGTTGTATGCAAAATTTTAAAAGTGTGAGTACTAGTTGGATTCAATAGCTTTCTTGGGTCACATCGTATCAGCAGAGGGTATTCAAGTAGATCCTAAGAAAATAGAGGCAGTTAAGAACTGGCATAGACCCACTTTAGCCACAGAAATTAGGAGCTTCTTGGGTTTGGCAGGTTACTATCGTCGGTTTGTGGAGGAGTTTTCATCTATAGCAGTCCCAATGACTAAATTGAACCAAAAGGGTGCCCCATTCAAATGGTCGGACGAGTGTGAGGCAAGCTTTCAGAAGCTCAAGACAGCTTTGACTTCAACAACGATGCTGGTGTTACCATCAGATTCAGGATCTTTCACGGTATATTGTGATGCTTCTCGTGTTGGGCATGGAGAGGTATTGATGCAGGAGGGCAGGGTGATTGTATATGCATCTCGGCGTTGAAAGTCCATCAGAAGAATTACCCTGTCCATGACTTAGAGTTGACAACCATTGTTCACACATTGAAAATATGGAGGTACTATCTTTGTGGTGTGCCGTGTGAGGTTTACACGGGTCATCGCAGTCTCCAGTACTTGTTCAAGCAAAAGGATCTTAATTTGAGACAGATGAGATGGTTAGAGTTATTGAAAGATTATGATGTCACTATATTGTATCATTTGGGGAAGGCCAATGTGGTGGCCGATACATTGAGTAGGAAGGCAGTGAGTATGGGCAGCCTTGGATTCATTCCAGTCGGTGAGAGACCGTTAGCTTCAGACATTCAGACTTTGGCTAATTAGTTTGTGAGGTTGGATATTCGCCCAGTTGTGTTTTAACTTGTACAGTCGCTCGGTCTTCCTTATTTGATCGTATCAGAGATCGGCATGATGATGAACCGCATTTGATGGTCCTTAGGGACATATTTCGACACGGTGGTGCCAAGCAAGTTATAGTTGGTGATGATGGTGTTTTGAGGATGCAGGGTCATATACGTGTGCTTAATGTTCATGGACTTCATAAGTTGATCCTTGAGAAGGCTCACGGTTCTAAGTATTCTATTCACCTTGGTAATGCCAAGATGTACCAGGACCTACGGAAACATTATTGGTGGCGAAGGATGAAAAAGGATATTGTTGCTTATGTGGCTTGTTGTTGAATTGCCAACAGGTGAAGTATGAGGACCATATACCTGGTGGTTTGCTTCAACAGATAGAAATTCCTGAATGGAAGTGGGAGCTTATCACTATAGACTTCGTTGTTGGACTCCCACGGACTCAGAGGAAGTTCGACGCTATTTGGGTTATTGTGGATAGGCTGACTAAATCAGCACATTTCATTCCAGTGGCAAGTACATATACTTCAGAGCGGTTGGCAGAGATATATATTCGAGAGATTGTTCGCCTTCACGGTGGGACCGTGCCTATCATTTCTTATCGGGGTACGTAGTTTACCTCGCACTATTGGAGGGCAGTTCAGCGTGAGTTAGGTACACGGGTTTAGTTGAGCACATCATTCCATCCTCAAACGAACGGGCAATCCGAACGTACTATTCAGATCTTGGAGGTTATGCTCCGCGCCTGTGTTATTGATTTTGGAGGTTCTTGGGATTAGTTCTTTCCATTAGCGGAGTTTGCCTACAATAATAGCTATCATTCCAGCATTCAGATGGTTCCCTATGAGGCATTGTATGGTAGATGGTGTAGATCGCCAGTTGGATGGTTTGGGCCAGGAGAGGTGTAATGACCCGACCGGTCGTTTTGAGCTCTAGCACATTGTTTGGCAGTTTGGGGTCATGAGCAGCTCCGTTTCAGGTATTATGACTCGCAAGTGTGGTCGGAATTGAATTTCGGAAAGTTTAGAGTTAATTTGGAAAGAAAATTCTCACTTCGGAAGCCTTAAGTTGGAAGAATCAACTAAGATTGGAATTTTGAGTAAACGATCTCTGAATCAGGATTTGAAGGTTCCTGCATGTTTGTATGACGATTTCGGACTTGGGCGTATGTCCGGATAGGGTTTTGGATAACCCAGGAGCGTTTCGGCGTATATTATGGAAGATAGCATTTTAGAAAAACTTCATAAATTTGGGTTGTAAGGCATTTCAGTGTGATTGATGTCTGTTTAGGATTCCAAGCCTGGGAATAGCTCCGTATGGTGATTCTGGAGTTGGGAGCTCGATCCGAAGTGAATTTGGATGTCCGTAGGTCATTTTGAAGTCATTTGGCTACAGATAGAAATTTGAAGGTTTTTGAGAAATCCGACCGGAAGTGGAAATTTTGATATCGGGATCGAAATGTGATTTCGGAAGTTGGAGCAGGTCCGTAATGTCGAATTTGACTTGTTTGCAAAATTTGGGGTCAATCGCATGTGATTTGATAGGTTTCGGCATCGGATGTGGAAGTTTGGAATTTCAAGTTCATAAAGTTTGGATTTGGGTTCGATTCGTGGTTTCGATGTTGTTTGATGTTATTTGAGACCTCGAGCAAGTCCGCATTATGTTTTGGATCAGGTTGGTATAATTGGACGGGGTCCCGGGGGCCTCGGGTGGATTCCGGGTGATTAACGGATCAAGTTTGAGAGTTTGAAGAAGGCTGGAATTTCCTATCATCTGGTCTGACTGCACCTGCGAGACTTTGGGCACAGGTGCGGCTATGGCACCACAGGTACGAAAGATGGATGGTCCGGCTGGGAGCGCAGGTGCGATGGTATTTCCGCACCTGGGAGGTCGCATATGCGGGTTATGGGGTGTAGCTGCGAGGTTGGCTTGAGTTGAGAAAGCCTCAGGTGCGGATGGTCTGGTCGCACCTGCGGAATTGCAGGTGCGAAAAATGGCCTGGGCAGAATGTTTTAAAACCGAGAATTTGTGGCCATTTCGTCATTTCTTCTTTAGTTTGGTCGATTTTGGAGGAGCTTCAAGAGAGGATTTCTTCATGCAATGTCAAGGTAAGTAATTTCTTCATGTTCTTAAAGTTAAATACAAGTATATGCATGGAATTAGACATGAAAATTGGTAGGAAATTTTGTAATATTGAAGAAAACCTAGAAATGGTAGTTTTGGAATTTTAGCCGTGAAATTGAGCATGTAATATAGGGTAAATTGTATATTTGATTTAATAAGGCTATGGATAGAATATATCTTCGAGAAATTTTGGATTTCGGGCATGTGGGCCCGAGGGCATTTTGGTCATTTCACTAAGCGGGTTTGGGAAATTTTTTAATTTGGAATTTTTGCAAGTATTAGAATATATTTTCATTGTTTTGTCGTTGTTTGGATAGTTTCGGAGCGTTTTGCAACGATTTGAGTCGTCAGAAGGGCTTGGAAGTCGGTTATAGAATTTCGGAGCGAGGTAAGTCTGATTTCTAACTTTGTGAGGGGGAATTGTCCCCGTAGGTGAATTAATTAAGAATGTGCGATTATCTTTCGGGGCTACATGCGCGCGAGGTGACGGGAGCCCGTGCGTAGCTACTATTATGAAATGTCCGGGTAGTCTAGGACCCACTAGCATGCCTTACGTATTGTACATGTGATCCTGCATGTAATATTAAACTGCTAATATAATCGAAATCGTAATTGAGTATCTAAAGAAGACTACAGTTCATTTTCTTAATCATTTAGAAAGAGAATTGATTCCTCCATGGATAATTGTATACCTGATAGGGTTATATTATGGAATATCATTAAACTTGGAAAATGAGTCTCAAAACAAAGATTTAAATGCTATTTCTCGTGTTCCTTTAAGAAGAATCTTACCACTTTCCTGAGAAACTACTTTCTTGATAAAAATGTGGACTTATTGTGTGAACGTGTGTAACTTTGGATGCCTGAGTCGCATGTATGATTCACGAGCAGGATGACCATGTATTTGTGTATATTCATATGAGCACCTGAGTCGCAGGTATGATTTGCGATCAGGATAGCCTTAGTATTTTATGTATAACTGCGTTGCATGATCGATTCGCGAGCGGGGCAAATAGATGCATCTATGGTTCGAGCCGTTCGACCCTCAGCAGTGCACAGTTTATGTTTATGTTGATTCGGGCCGTCGACCCTCGGCATTGCTTGCGCATGATATTTACTGCGTATTTGCTGTGATTTATACATTTTTATCGGCCTAAGGAAGTTTTAATGGCCAGTTATGAGGAAGGAGAATTTATGTGTAAAATGTAAAATAAGTCTGATGTTTCTTATCCTGGATTATGATTTAAATTGTCAACTGAAATGACACAGTGTTAAATGTGGAAGGAGTTGATATTACTTATTCCTGAATTTTAATAAATTTTCTATGAAATTCATGTTTAGTGTCTCACTTGAATATACTAAATTGACCTCTAGCAAGTGTCTAATTCGACCTCTCGTCACTATCTCTCTGAGGTTAGGCGGGGGACTTACTGAGTACACTTTGTTTTTGTACTCATGCTACACTTGATGTGCATTTTATTGCACAGGTACTTTCATAGTGACATGGCTGGTTCGGAGACTTAGGCGAGCTACATCATCCGGAGGCGATCCGCAGCTGATAGAGTCTTCCTCGTACTGTATTGTATTACATTATTTTGATTTCCTTGTCCAATTTGTATTCCAGACAGGCTTTGTGATGACTGTATAAATTTTTAGAAATTGCTCATGTACTTGTGACACCGGGTTCTGGAGTGTGTTGGGATATATTTGCTAAAGTGTAGTATTCAAACCATTATTTTAATTAACATATTTTATTTGGTTAATATGTAATAAAGTGAAAAGAAATGTTTTTTTTATATAAATGTTAAAAACCGAAAATTTATTTCGAATAGTTAATGATTGGCTTGCCTGACAATGATGTCTGGCACCATCACGACCTTAGGGATCTCGAGTCGTGACAACATGGTATCAGAACTCTAGGTTCCCTTAGGTCTCACGAGTCATGAGCAAGTCTAGTAGAGTCTTGCGGATCGGTACGGAGACGTCTGTACTTATCTTCGAGAGGCTACAGGGCTGTTAGGAGTACTTCCCTATATGATTCCTCATCGCACGATTTGATTCCTTTAAGGCTTATGCCTAAGTTTATTCGTACTCAATCTTACGCGTCGCGGATCGCTTGCAATGAATCAGGAATTTTAGGAATTGATATGGTGCGAGGTGTTTCCCATGAGTAGTTGGGTGGGGCTGTTGTTGTTGCCCTGCAGAAGAATATTATGTTGCTTCAGCTTGGTTGCTGTGTTTCTGAGAACTTTGAGGCTATGCTCAGGTTGTGAGGATGGGTACGATGGGTTATCGCGCGATGTCGATATGATGATGGAATGTTTGCCCATAGGTTGGGGGTGATGAATGGCTTGAAGGGAGGTCTTCTCAGAATGTGATTTCGTGATTGCGGTATTTTAGTTCCGGCAGAGGATAGGCATTTGGATTATGAATGGTCTGGTTGGGGTTGATAAAGTAGTAAGACTTGGTGTCTTCAAGTGAGGTGGGATATGCACATGTGATGTGAAGTCGTCGTCATTGATCGAATGGAATATGTTAAGTTGGTCGGTGCTATGGTTTCTTCGGTTGCGTCGGGTCAGAGTATTGAGAAGGAGTATTGAAGAATGCGGTTGGCAGAGAATGATCCTGAAGTGAGACTAGGCGGTGGTTCCATTTCTAGGAGGCCAAGTGTAAGAAGCGGAAGTCGAGCAGTCGCAAAGTGGGGGAGCGGCAACATAGCTTGGAATTTGAAGGTGTTTTCGCTCATTTAATGGATGTCCATGAGGAGCGGATGGACTAGTAAAGTTGGCAAATGAAGCAGAGCGTAGGATGGGGTATTGATGTCGCAGAGAGCGTGCATTTCAGCGTTGTTGGAAGGTGTCCGTAGGTGATTTCCACAGGTGGGTTATCTCCTATGAATAGGTTAGTGGTGGCATGATTGGCAGGTCTCTATGAGGGGTTCTAGTGGCTAATCGGTAGGAGGAAAAATGTGTGAATGATGCTAGAGAATTTGAGTATTTAGGGAGTGCTAGCAAGAGAATTTGGACGAATTGGACGGATTGGTTGAGCAAGATCGCATTATCAAAGGGGAAAGGATCTCGGCAGGGTCTAGAGTGGTGCAGGGAGTAGCTTCGGGCTAAGTGGGGGAGTCCCACCATCTGCAGTTGGGTTGCAGGATTGTGTTATCATAGGGTTGCGGATTGTCAGCGTGTTGGCAAGTTATTACAGCTAAGGGAAATTAGTAAAATGGTGATTGTGCGTGGGATTTGATGAATGTGTGCAAAAGTTGGCCCCGTCGGGCCAGGGTTAGGCTTTGGAAGATTCAGAATTTTGCTTAAGGCATAGGTGAGTTGTCAGGATAGTGACTCGGTCACGTGTTTCCTTGAAAGGGGTGTTCATGTTCTAGAAGAGCCTTGGAGTTGATTATATTCGGAGCCAGTTAGAGTGGGTGACTCTCAGTAGCGGTCCTAGTGAGTTCAAAAGTTAAAAATGCGGCGTTTAAGGGTTTCATGCAGCAGTATGATTGAGAATCGAGCTTTTGCAGAGTAATCTCTAAGAAAAGTGAGGATGGTTGGAATGTTCTATGATATGTTTCAGCATGCAAGATAGTATTGGAAGAGTGAGATAAATAAACTCTGGATTGTAGAAAGACTATCAGGAGGGTATGAGACGGGTTGCGAGATTTAGGCAGCATAGTCTCGTGAATCAAGGTCACTCGGGATGAGTGAGGGTTGAGTCTGCTATGAGTGGAAGGAAGTTGCTATTATTCCTGAAGCAATTGAAGATGATTAAAAGAAGATAGATTGATTAGCCATGGTTGAAATGGCATGTTTACGGCAGTGATAAGTTCCTTTGATGTGATTAAGTTATGCATGTGGTTTGTGCTAGTGTGTGCGGGGCTTGTCGGCCGTCGTAACGGATTTCATGTGGGAGCATTTAAATGCTATGGCCTGTCAGGTGTAGGTGGATCCCGGAAGGGTTATGGTGGTATAGACTACTACTTACGGATTTGCATATTGGGTGATTGTGAGAATTCACTCGTGTGTTGAGATGGTACTCCTGAATTGAGTTAAATAAAAGGTTTCTATTTGGTGAAGTGTTCACCCTATTGGTGGTTCAGAAGTTATGATGGAATTCTTGCGCTACCTCATATTGGAATTAGGCGCGGAAAGCAGTATGTAATTGGGATTAAGAATCGAGATTTGCGGTTCGGTGATGATAAGGATGTCATGAGCTCGGAAGAGCAAGCTGGTGTTATCTTCAGTGCCACATGAGATTGATATTCGGTGAAAGAGGCTTTGAGCCCGGGTCATGGGCTATTGATGTGTTTTGCGGCCTTAGTGCAGTCGGTGTTATGGATGGGCAGACTTGTTGCCTTGTGTGGAAGGTCGTGGAAGCATGACCGCGAAAAGATCGTATAAAGTGTGACATGTAGTCACTTGATGTATTGAAGATTTGGACTGAGTTTAAAGAAGTGCTATATTGCTTAATTGAGAATTTATGCCTGGAAGGCATTCAGTTCATTTGGTTGTGGATTGTGGGGTGTTTGTCCCGGCTATGATGGTTGTTCTTGCGTATTCTGAGGGAAAGTGGGTTAATATGGACCCAGGTAAAAGCTATTAGCTTAGTTGGTGCGAGCAAGGTAGACTCGATGTTTGTGGATGGATTTAAATATATTATGGGCTCCGTATGAGCCAGGTATGCTCATTTCAATATAGCGCTTCTCAAGGAGGGGTGTTGGGATATCATGTGTTGTCCCTTCTTCGTCAAATTCAGGTAATATTATGATTTTGCAGTGTGAGTTGTGAAACGACTTGATAATTTCTTATGAATTGAGGTCCCGCGTAGTGGTGATGTTATGTGAGCATGGCAGCTCTTGAGATCCAGAGTGTATATATATATATATATATATATATATATATATATATATATATATATATATATATATATCGCACCTCATTTGTGCTTGAGTTAGCAAGCATATGGCTTTATCAGTATCCCCAGGATGGTATTATGAACCTAGCGTGCTTATGATCGATATTCAGTAATCTGTAATAGTGAGCAATTTAGCTCCGTGTATATTTCCTTATGTGAATTTTATGATGGGATCGGGTGGCACGCCTCCACGGGTATGTTATTGGGATCGGGTGGCACACCGCCACGGGTATGTTACTGGGATCGGGTGACACGCCGCCATGAGTATGTTATTGGGATCGGGTGGCAAGCCGCCACAAGTATGTTATTTGAATCTGGTTGCACGCCGCAACAGTGTGATGGTGAGTAGGTTCCTATATTTATTTTCTTATGTTCTACTTCCTATTTTCTGAGAAAAGTTCATATTAGTTGCGTGAGTTGAATAGTCCCTTCCTGAGTTGTTTCTTATTGTCATGTTCGAGTTATGGCCTATTGGCACGATGTGGTATCATGTGAGGTTGTTAGTCATATTCGGGTTGATTTGTTGTCTGAGCAATTCATACTGGGTGAGACGAGATTTTCGGATCAGGGATCAGTGCGATAAGGTTATGTGAAGTGTATATTAAAGAACAAATACAGTTATTCAGGTTCATAATGAGGTGATGATTCTAATCAAGATGAGATATTCAATTATTTGTTAACTCTGTAGTTGGTTATGAATTTCTACCCGTCTCCTCCGTTGTGGTGGTATCGCCAGCATTATAGCAGTATGTATATATATGTCGTAAGGTGCCTTGGGAGCATCAGATTCATGGAATTTTGGCTATTAAGGTTCAGGAAGTGTCGTTGTGGACAGGTGATGAATTATGCGGTGCATGGTACTAATTCAGCAAGGTATGCAGTCATGTTCTAGTATAGTGTGTGGTAGTTGATATGGCGTTTATATATTGGAACTAGTCCTGGCAGAGAAATTTCAGGTGTTGGAACTAGGTTCAGATAACTCCAGAGCAGTTCTTAGCACGTTCGAGGATAAACGTCGGTTTAAGTGGGGGAGAATGTAACGACCCGACCGATCGTTTTGAGCTCTACCGCGTCGTTTGGCAGTTTGGGGTCATAAGCAGCTCCGTTTCAGGTATTATGACTCGCAGATGTGGTCGGAATTGAATTTCAGAAAGTTTAGAGTTGATCTGGAAAGAAAATTCTCATTTCGGAAGCTTTAAGTTAGAAGAATCAACTAAGATTGGAATTTTGAGTAAACAAACTCCGAATCAGGATTTGAAGGTTCTTGCAGGTTCGTATGATGATTTTGGACTTGGACGTATGTCCGGATCAAGTTTTGGAAAACCCGGGAGCGTTTCGGCGTATATTATGGAAGATAGCATTTTAGAAGAACTTCATAAATTTGGGTTGTAAGGCATTTCAGTGTGATTGATGTCCGTTTAGGCATCCGAGCCTGGGAATAGCTCCGTATGGTTATTCTGGAGTTGGGAGCGCGATCAGAACTGAATTTGGATGTCCGTAGGTCATTTTGAAGTCATTTGGCTACAGATAGAAATTTGAAGGTTTTGACAAATCCGACCGGAAGTGGAAATTTTTATATCGGGGTCGGAATGTGATTCCTGAAGTTGGAGCAGATCCGTAATGTCGAATATGACTTTTTTGCAAAATTTGGGGTAAATCGGACGTGATTTGATAGGTCTCGGCATCGGATGTGGAAGTTTGGAATTTCAAGTTCATAGAGTTGGGATTTGGGTGCGATTCGTGGTTTCGATAATGTTTGATGTGATTTGAGGCCTCGAGCAAGTCCGCATTATGTTTTGGATCAGGTTGGTATAATTAGATGGGGTCTCGGGGGCCTCGGGTGGATTCCGAGTGATTAACGGATCAAATTTGAGAGTTTGAAGAAGGCTGGAATTTGCTATCATCTGGTGTGATCGCACCTGCGAGGCTTCGGGCGCACATGCGGAGCCGCATGTGCGGCTATGGCACCACAGGTGCAAAGGATGGATGGTCCGACTGGGAGCGCAGGTGCGATGGTATTTCTGCACCTACGAGATCGCAGATGCGGGTTATGGAGTGCAGCTGCGAGGTTGGCTTGAGTTGAGGAAAGCCGCAGGTGCGGATGGTCTGGCCGCACCTGCGGAATCGCAGGTGCGAGAGTTTGATCGCATGTGCGAAAAATGGTCTGGGCAGAATGTTTTAAAACCGAGAATTTGTGGTCATTTCTTCATTTCTTGTTTGGTTTGGTCGATTTTGGAGGAGCTTCAAGAGAGGATTTCTTCATGCAATGTCAAGGTAAATAATTTCTTCATGTTCTTAAAGTTAAATACAAGTATATGCATGGAATTAGACATGGAAAGTGGTAGGAAATTTGGTAATATTGAAGAAACCCTAGAAATGGTAATTTTGGATTTTTAGCCACGAAATTGAGCATGGAATATAGGGTAAATTGCATATTTTAGTTAATAAGGCTATGTGTAGAATATATCTTCGAGAAATTTTGAATTTCGGGCACGTGGGCCCGAGAGCATTTTGGTCATTTTAGAATATATTTTCATTGGTTTGTCGTTGTTTGATAATTTCGGAGCGTTGTGCAACGATTTGAGTCGTCGGAAGAGCTTGGAGGCCAGTTATAGAATTTCGGAGCGAGGTAAGTCTGCTTTCTAACTTTGTGAGGGGGAATTTTCCCCCTAGGTGAATTAATTAAGTATGTGCTATTATCTTCCGGGGCTACGTACGCACGAGGTGACGCGAGCCCGTGCATAGCTACTATTATGAAATGTTCGGGTAGTCTAGAACCCACTAGCATGCCTTACGTGTTTTACATGTGATCCTGCCTGTAATATTAAACTGCTAATATAATCGAAATCGTAATTGAGTATCTAAAGAAGACTAGAGTTCATTTTCTTAATCATCTAGAAAGAGAATTGATTCCTCCGTGGATAATTGTATACCTGATAGGGTTATATTATGGAATATCATTAAACTTGGCAAATGAGTTTCAAAAAAAAGATTTAAATGTTATTTCTCGTGTTCCTTTAAGAAGAATCTTACCACTTTCCTGAGAAACTACTTTCTTGATAAAAATGTGGACTTATTGTGTGAACATGTGTAACTTTGGGTGCCTGATTTCGCGAGCAGGATGACCCTATATTTGTGTATATTCATATGAGCACCTGAGTCGCAAGTATGATTCGCGAGCAGGCTAGCCTTAGTATTTTATGTATAACCGCGTCGCATGATCGATTCGCTAGCGAGGTAGATAGATGCAGCTATGGTTCGGGCCATTGGACCCTCGGCAGTGCACAATTTTTGTTTATGTTGGTTCGGGCCGTCGACCCTCGGCATTGCTAGCACATGATATTTACTGCGTATTTGCTGTGATTTATTCATGTTTATCGGCCTAAGGAAGTTTTAATGGCCAGTTATGAGGAAGGAGAATTTATGTGTAAAATGTGAAATACGTCTGATGTTTATTATCCCGGATTATGATTTAAATTGTCAACTGAAATGACGAAGACTTAAAGTGTTAATTGTGGAAGGATTTGATATTATTTATTCTTGAATTTTAATAAATTGTCTATGACATTCATGCTTAGTGTCTCACTTGAATATACTAAATTGACCTCTAGCAAGTGTCTAATTCGACCTCTCGTCACTACCTCTCTGAGGTTAGGCGGCCGACTTATTGAATACACGTTGTTTTTGTACTCATGCTACACTTGCTGTGCATTTTATTGCACATGTACTTTCATAGTAACATGGCTGGTTCGGAGACTTAGGCGAGCTGCATCATCTGGAGGTGACCGCAGTTGACAGAGTCTCCCTCGTACTGTATTGTATTACATTATTTTAATTTCCTTGTCAAATTTGTATCCCGGACAGGCTTTGTGATGATTGTATAAATTCTTAAAAATTGCTCATGTACTTGTGACACCGGGTTCTGGGGTGTGTTGAGATATATTTGCTAAAGTGTAGTATTCAAACCATTATTTTAATTAACAGATTTTATTTGGTTAATATATAATAAAGTGAAAGGAAATGTTATTTTTTTATATAAATGTTAAAAAAAGGAAATTTATTTCAATTTATTAATGATTGGCTTGCCTGAAAATGATGTCCGGCGCCATCACGACCTTAGGGATTTCGGGTCGTGACAAGAGGCTCGATTATTGGGTACAGACTTAGTTCAAGAGGCCTTAGATAAGGTCAAGGTTATACAGGATCGACTTGTGCAGCTCAGTTTAGGAAAAAGATTTATGTCGATCGTAAGGTTTGTGATGTATCATTCATGGTAGGAGAAAGGGTATTACTTCGGGTATCGCCCATGAAGGGTGTTATGAGGTTTGGGAAGAAGCGCATGTTGAGCCCTAGTTATATCGGGCCATTTCAGTTTCTTTATAGAGCGGGGGAGGTAGCTTATAGACTTGTGATTCCTGCAGGGTTATCCTCAGTTCATCCGGTATTCCACTTATCCATGCTCCAGAAATATCATGGTGAACCGTCCCACGTGTTAGATTTCAGCTCTATCCAATTGGACAAAGATTTAACCTATGAGGAGGAGCCGGTAGCCATTTTAGACCGGCAGGTTCGTCAGTTGAGATCAAAGGGTTAGCTTTTCGTTCGACTGCAGTGGAGAGGTCAGCCTGTTGAGGAAGCTACTTGGGAGTCCGAGTCGGACATGCAGAGTAGATATCCCCACCTGTTTGCCAGTTCAGGTAATTTTCTATGTGCGTTCGAGGACGAACATTTGTTTTAGAGGTGGAGATTGTGATGACCCAGAGGGTCATCTTATGAATTAAGACACTATTCTGGGCTCATTAGCTTTAAAAGTCTAATTTTAATTACCTCGATTTGTGTGCACAGTCCGGGCGTGAATCCGGAAAGTTTTATGTGAAAATATAAGAAATGATAATTTTTAGAGTTAAAATTTTGATTTTTTGTTGATTTTGGTCAACATTTTGAGTAAACGGACCCGGACCCGTGTTCCGAAGGTCCCGAGAGGTCCGCAGAAAAATATGGGACTTGGGCGTATGCCCGGAATTGAATTCTGAGGTCCCTAGCTTTAGAAATCAATTTTGAAGAAAATTGTTATGCTAGATTTTTAAGGAAATAAAGAAATGAATTAATATTTAAAATCATTGGTATCGGGCCCGTATTTTGGTTCCGGAGCCTGGTACAGGTTTGTTATGATATTTAAGTCCTATATGTGAAATTTGGTGAGAATCCGGAAAGTCCTATATGTGTTTGTATATTTGGACTCGCGGGAGAATGGGTAAACGGGTTTTGGTCCGAACCTCGAGATTTGGCCAAGCGGGTCGGGGGTCGATTTTTGTCTTTTGATAGGAGAACATAGGAAAACCATAGTTTTTCATTAAAGTTAATTCCTTTAGCAATAATTGATGATATTGAATCAATTATGATTATATTCGATCGGATTAGAGGGAAATTCTAAAGGAAAGTCTATGATTGAGCAGTGAGTGGCCTGCGGAATTGAGGTAAGTGTTTGGTTTAACTTTGACTTGAGGGAATAGAAATCCAAAACTTAAATGCTATGTGAAATTTCATGTGTGTGGTGTATAGGTGAGGTGACGAGTATCTATGAACCACCAAATTATCTGTTTAACATGATCCTTTCCCCGGTTCCAATTCACTATATTCTTGTCTTGATTGTTTTTGTGATTTTGATGCCTCAATGTCTACTTGTTTTCGTCAACTTGTTTTTAAATATTGTTTCACGTAATTGGAAGTGTTAGTTTATCCCTTGGATTCATCGTGGTACAAAAAGGGTTGAGCTGGTGTTTTACGATGCACTTCGGTTGGTTTCATTGTGAAATGATAATTGATGAAGTTCATGAATAGTACAGTTTTCTGCTTACAATTGTTGAGACATAAATATTGTGAAAGCCTTTGACCTAAATTGTGAAATCTTTTTATAAATAAAGAGATGTGATTGTCTTGTGGGAGAGGGTTTCACGCCGCAACAAGGAGTAATAAGGGAGGACAGGTGGGATCGGGTTGCACGCCGCAACAGGAGAAATAAGGGTGATGCATATAGGGAGGAGCAATAAGGGTGGACAAGTGGGAGCGAGTTGCGCGCCACAACAAGGAGCAATAAGGGAGGATATTCATGTTTTACTGATTATATGATAAAGAATGGAAAACTTACTATTTTATTCTATTGTTCCCATACTCTGCTTTTACCGTTATTTTAAATTGTAACTTGGAAATTTTCGTGAGGATTGGTTATATCTGAGATCTGGAAAAGTTAAACGAGATGTTTTATTATTTGTTGCAATTTACTGTTTAATTAGTTTATTATTCCCTTCTTGCTTTATTATACATTATATCCAGGTTATGTTATAAATGCCCCGTCGTAGCCTCGTAACTACTTCATCGAGGTTAGGCTCGGCACTTACCAGTACATAGGGTCGGTTGTACTGATACTGCACTCTGCATTTCTTGTGCAGATCCAGGTTCCGACTAGAGTTGAGTTATCGAGTAGTAGCTGAGCATTTGTACGGAAACACGAGGTAGATCTGCCGGCGTCCGCAGATTCCTAGAGTCTTCTCTACATTATTTAGATTGTTGTTTTATTTCATTCAAAATAGATATATATTTCTTTTCAGCCAAATACTTGTAGTATTCTTTAGTAGTTTGTGAATTGTAACTCCAGCCCCTGGGTAGCTAGATATTGGAATTAGTTTCGAGTTTCATTTCATTAATTCGTACATTATTCTTGATTCCTCTATTGGATAGTATTAGATTTAGCATTATTCTAAACTGCTTACTTATATTTAATTACATTGTTTTAAGAAAACGGTTAATTAATTTCTAACATTGGCTTGCCTAGCAAGTGTGGTGTTAGGCGCCATCACGACCTCGAGGGTTGGGAATTTGGGTCGTGACACCTTATCAAGTGAGCCATAAAGGTAGGCGGTAACCACATCCATTAAATTCATGTTAAGCTTTTCATGGACAACAAAACTAATGAGATAACAGAATGTTATAACATCCATAACCAGTGAATATGTCTCTTCATAATCGACACCAGGCCTTTGTGAAAATACTTGTGCAACAAGGCATGCCTTATATCTTTGTACCTCATTTTCTCATTCCTTCTACGTACAAAGACCCATTTATACCCAACAGGATTAACACCATTAGGTGTTTGGACTACAGGTCCAAAATCTTCACGTTTCGCAAGTGAATTCAACTCTGATTGGATTGCTTCTTGCCATTTTGTCCAATCACGTCTTTGTCGACATTCTCCAACAGATTGAGGTTCGAGATCCTCACTATCTTGCATAATTCTAGATGCAATGTTATATGCAAAGACATAATCCACCACTATATCTACTCATTCAAATTTGTCTCAATATCGATTGGATTTATTAATAGTTCCTTATTTTCTTGAGTCTCTAGCTCAGTGATTTCCTCTTGAATCTCAGAATTTGTTAAATCGTGGATTTCTTCATGAGACTCTTTCGTAGTGTCATTTTGATAATTTGTTTTCCTTTTTCTAGGATTTAAATCATTAGAACTCGATGGTCTGCCACATTTTAGGCGTACTTTTGACTCATTAGCTATGACACTAGAAGATTGTCTAAGAGGGACATCAATACGGATTGGAACATTCTCTGCAGGGATATGTGATTTTGTTATCCTTTCCGGATCCGTAAATGCTTCTTGAATTTGATTTGCTATTCTCTGAAAATGGATAGATTTGTTATTCTCTGAAAATGGATAATCTTTTGCACCTCTTTTTCCCAAATAGTGGCACGTGGATTTTTCCACAAAATTTCCCGTTTGGCTTCACCAATTTCTCCCCCTAATTTTGGGAAAAGTGTCTCATCGAATCGACAGTCTGCAAATCATGCAATGAACAAATCCCCCGTTAGTGTTTCGAGTTAGAGAATAATGGAGGGCGATTCAAACCCAACATATATTCCTAACCTTCTTTGGGAACCCATTATTGTGCGATATGGCGGTTCTACATGCACATATACAGTGCATCCAAAAATTCTTAAATGGGATATATCAGGTTCATGACCCAGAACTAATTGCAACGGGGAATATTTATGATAATTTTTTGGTCTGAGACAAACTAGCATTGCTGCATGCAAAATGGCGTGACCCCAAACAGAAGTGGACAGTCTCGTTTGCATGAGTAACGCTCTTGCTATCAATTGCAGACGTTTAATTAAAGACTTTGCAAGGCGATTTTGAGTGTGAACATGAGCTACAGGATGTTCCACTTTTATCCCAATTGATAAGCAATAATCATTAAATGTTTGGGATAAAAACTCATCAGCATTATCAAGTCTAATGGACTTAATTGGATTATCGGGAAATTATGCCCTTAATCGAATTATTTGTGCCATTAATTTTGCGAGATGACAATAGGCACGCATGAGATACATCTATTAAGATCATAAAATATCTAAACGACCCACTAGGTGGTGAATAGGTTAACAAATATCCCCTTGTATACGTTCCAAAAATGCAGGGGACTCAATCCCAACCTTTGTTGGTGATGTTCTAATAATTAACTTTCCTTGATAACAATAAGGCAGGAAAATTCATTATTTAAAAGAATCTTTAAATTCTTTAATGGATGCCCATTTGAGTTTTCTATAATTCGTCTCATGATAATTGATCCAGGATGTCCCAATCGATCATGCCAAAGTATAAAAGTATTGGAATCAGTAACCTTTTGGTTTACAATAGAATGTGCCTCAATTGCACTAAATCTTGTCCAAATGTCACGACCCAAATTCCCAACCCACGGGATCGTGAGGGCTAACATAATACTTGCTAGGCAAACCAATGTTAGAAATTAATTAACCATTTCCTTTTTAAAGTTTACTTACACATAATAAAACAATTTAAAATAAATACGAAATCTAATGTTTTCCGCTAAATAATTCCATGAATAATAATAAGGAGCAATAATTAAGCCAAACCACGAACTAAATATATAACTATAAAGCTACCCCAGGGCCTGGTGTCACAATTCATGAACTACTAAATAATACTACAAATAAATGGGCTGAAAGAAATATATCTCTGCTTCGAATGAAATAAAACAGTATCTAAATGAATAGGAGAAGACTCCAGGAGTCTGCGGATGCCAGCAGATCTACCTCGTGTCTCCGAACAAAATGCACAACTACTAAGATCTCCTAACTCTGGCCGGTACCTGGATCTGCACAAAAGAGTGTAGAGTGTAGTATCAGTACAACCGACCCCATGTACTGAGTAAGTGCCGAGCCTAACCTCGACGAAGCAGTGGCGAGGCTATTGCGGGGCATTACCTACATAACCTGTGAACAATAGATATAATAAATCAAGAAAGATATACTAACAATAAACTCGATAACTAGTAACTTGCAACAATAAATAAAAGCAACTCGGATAAGTCTTTTCAAATATCAATTTGTAATCAACTCTTCAAATTTTTCCAACTTTCAATTTAAATCACAATAAAAATCAGAGTATGAAAACCTTTTAAATAAATCCAGAGTTTTCCAAATCCTTATTTTTGAAAATCAGTAAAACATAAAAATTCACCCTTATCACTCCTTGTTGCGGCACGCGACCCGCTCCCACATGTCCACCCCTATTGCTCCTCCCTATATATATCACCCTTATTTCTCCTGTTGCGGTGTGCAACCCGATCCCACATGTCCACCCTTATCACTCCTTGTTGCGGCGTGCAACCCGCTCCCACCAGACATATCATATCAGTTTATTCATAAAAACTTTCACAATTCAGGCCAAGTCTTTCACAACATTTTTATATCAACAAATGCAAACAGAAGCTGTAAAACTCATAAAATTCATCAATTATCATTTCATAACGAAGCCACCCAGAATTTATATACATATCGTAACACTGGCAACCAGCTCAATCCTTATGTAACACAACAAAACCAAAAGACCATCCAACACTTCTAAAATACTTGAAGCAATACTTAACAACAAGTTTACCAATCCAAATAGACATATAAACCTCAATGATCATGAAACAATTAAGCCTGAAAGCAAATAATTAGAAACCGGGGAAGGGATCATGCTTTACAGACAATTTGGTGGTGCATAGATACTCGTCACCTCACCTATACACCACACACATGTGAGTTCACATCCTATTCCCTCAAGTCAAGGTTAAACCAAACACTTACCTAAATTTCGCAGGCCACTCACTGCTCAATTACCACTTTTTCTTTCGTATTTTTCTCTAACCCGCTCGAATCTAATTATAATTAGCTCAATATCATTAATTAAGGCTAAAGGAAGTGACTTTACTGAAAATTTTGATTTTTCTAAGTTTTCAAAAAAAAAGTTAAAACCCGACCCCGGGCCTGCTTGGTCCAAACTCGGGGTTCGGACCAAATTCCATTTACACATTCACCCCCGAGCCCAAATATGCAATTAGTTTTGAAATCCGTCCTCAATTCGAGGTCAAAATCCCATTTTTAAAAAATTCCTTAATTCTACCCAAACCCTCAATTTATACCATGAAAATTCTTGATTTTGGATTGAAAAGTGATGAAAAACATTGGGTAATTGAAAGAAAAGAGTTCATGAACACTTACCTATGATTTTGGAAGAAAAAATCCTGAGAAAATCGCCCTAGGTCTTCTACCTTTGTGAAAAATAAGAATAAAAAGTCTGGAGTTCTAATTAATATGAACTCACTGCCCGACCCTCGCACCTGCGGTGCTTGGGTCGCACATGCGCTTGCGCACGTGCGGAGGTTCTTCTGCTTCTGCGGAAAAGGGAAATGCCACTGGGGCCGCATCTACGGAAGGGTTCCCGCTCCTGTGATGGGGAGTCCGCATATACGGAACAAGGAACATTGGCCAGGTCCGCACCTACGGAAGGAACTTACACTTGCGAGCTCGCACCTACGGCCAAAGGCTCGCAGGTGCGGGCACACCAGAACTGATGCACCAACAGATTTTTCAAGTTTAAAAACATCCTGAAGCTTACCCGAAACTCACCCGAGCCCTCTGGGCTCTAAACCAAACATGCACGCAAGTCTAAAAATATCATACAGACTTGCTCGTGCGATCAAATCATGAAAATAACAAACCATGGATTTAACCTCAAAGTAATCATTTTTCTCAAGAACACTCAACTTTCACTATTTCTCAACCGGACGTCCGAATCACGTCAAATCAACTCCGATTCTCACCAAATTTTACATATAGCACTCGAATAATATAACAAATATGTACTGGGATACGGAACCAAAATACGGGCCCGATACCAATAGTTTCAAATAATAATCATTTATTTATTTTATTAAAAATCCAGCAAAATAATTTTCTTTAAAAGTTGATTTCTAAAGCTAGGGACCTCGGAATTCAATTCCGGGCATACGCCCAAGTCCTATATTTTACTGCGGACCTCCCGGGATCGTTGGAACACAAATCCATTTCTATTTACTAAAAATGTTGAACAAAGTCAATTCAAACCAAGTTTTAAATTCCAAAAATTAATATTTCTCATATTTTTACATAAAAACTTTCCGGTTTCATGCCCGGACAGTGCATGCAAATCGAGGTAATTAAAATTAATATTTATAAAGCTAATGAGCCTGGAATGAAGTCTTAATTTATAAGATGACCCCTTGGGTCATCACAATCTCCAACTCTAAAACAAACGTTCTCCTCGAACGGACATAGAAAATTACCTGAACTGGCAAACAAGTGGGGATATCTACTCTGCATGTCCGACTCGGACTCCCAAGTAGTTTCCTCAACAGGATGACCCCTCCACTGCACTCGAATTGGAGGGTAACTCTTTGATCTCAACTGACGAACCTACCGGTCTAGAATGGCTACCGGCTATTCCTCATAAGTCAAATCTTGGTCCAATTGGACAGAGCTGAAATCTAACACGTGGGAAGGGTCACCATGATATCTCCGGAGCATAGATACATGAAATACCGGATGAACTGAGGATAACCCTGGAGGCAACGCAAGTCTATAAGCTACCTCCCCGACTCTATCAAGAATCTCAAATGGTCCGATATACCTAGGGCTCAACATACCCTTATTCCCAAATCTCGTAACACCCTTCATGGGTGATACCTGAAGTAATACTCTCTCTCCAACCATGAATGCCACATCCCAAACCTTACGATCGGTGTAACTCTTTTGACTAGACTGAGCTGCACGAAGTCGATCCTATATAATCTTGACCTTATCTAAGGCCTATTGAACTAAGTTTGTACCCAATAACCGAGCCTCTCCCGGCTCAAACCATCCAACTGGCGATCTACACCACCTACCATATAATGCCTCATAGGGATCCATCTGAATGCTCGACTGATAACTATTATTGTAGGCAAACTCCGCTAATAGCAAGAATTGATCCCAAGAACCTCCAAAGTCAATAACACTAGCGCAGAGCATATCTTCTAGAATTTGAATAGTACGTTCAGACTGCCCGTCTATCTGAGGATGAAATGCTATGCTCAGCTCAACTCGGGTACCCAACTCTCGTTGAACTGCCCTCCAAAAGTGCGAGGTAAACTGCGTACCTCGGTCAGAAATGATAGATATGGGCACGCCGTGAAGGCGAACAATATCTCAAACATATATCTCTGCCAACCGCTCCGAAGTGTAAGTACTTGCCACTGGAATGAAATGTGCTGATTTAGTTAACCTATCCACAATAACCCAAACGGCGTCGAACTTCCTCTGAGTCCATGGGAGTCCAACGACAAATTCCATAGTGATACGCTCCCATTTTCACTCAGGAATCTCTATCTGCTGAAGTAAACCACCGGGTCTTTGATGCTCATATTTCACCTGTTGGAAATTCAAACAACGAGCCACATAAGAAACAATATCCTTTTTCATCCTTCTCCACCAATAGTGTTGTCACAGGTCCTGGTACATTTTGGCAGCACCCGGATGAATAGAATACTTAGAATGTTGAGCTTCTTCAAGAATCAACTCACGAAGGGCATCAACATTAGGCACACATATACGACCCTGCATCCTCAAAACACCATCATCTCCAACTGTAACCTTCTTGGCACCACCGTGCCACACTGTGTCCCTAAGGACCATCAGGTGCGGGTCATCATCCTGTCAGTCTATGATATGCTTGAATAAGGAAGACCGAGCAAATGTACAAGCTAGAACATGGCTGGGCGAAATATCCAACCTCACGAACTGATTAGCCAATGTCTGAATATCTGAAGCTAACGGTCTCTCACCAACTGGAATACATGCAAGGTTGACCATTCTTACTGCTTTCCTACTCAATGCATCGGCCACCACATTGGCCTTTCCCGGATGATACAATATAGTGACGTCATAATCTTTCAATAACTCTAACCATCTCCTCTGTCTCAAATTAAGATCTTTTTGCTTGAACAAGTACTAGAGGCTATAATGATCCGTGTAAACCTCACATGGCACGCCATAAAGATAGTGCCTCCAAATTTTCAACGTATGAACAATGGTTGCCAACTCTAAGTCATGGACAGGATAATTCTTCTCAAGAATCTTTAACTGCTGAGACGCATATGCTATCACCATGCCATCCTACATCAATACTACTTCAAGCCCAACACGGGAAGCATCACAATGTACCATGAAAGATCCTGAACCTGATGGTAACACCAATACCTGTGTTGAAGTCAAGGCTGTCTTGTGCTTCTGAAAGCTCGCCTCACACTCATCCGACCATTTAAATGGGGAACCCTTTTGAGTCAATCTCGTCATCGGGGCTGCTATAGATGAGAACCCCTCCACAATATGACGGTAGCATCCCACCAAACCCAAGAAGCTCCTGATTTCCGTGGCTGAAGTGGGTTTAAGACAATTCTTGACTGCCTCTATCTTCTTAGAATCTACCTAAACACCCTCTGCTGATACGACGTGACCCAAGAAAGCTACTGAGTCTAATCAGAACTCACACTTTGAAAATTTTACATACAACTGATTATCCCTCAAAATCTGGAGTGCTATACAGAGCTGTTGTTCATGCTCCTCCCGATTGCGGGAGTATATAAGAATATCATCAATGAACACGATTACGAAGGAATCTAGGTAAGGCTTGAAAACTCGATTCATCAAATCCATAAAGGATGCTGGGGCATTAGTCAAGCCAAAAGACATCACCAAAAATCCATAGTGCCAATACCTTTTTCGAAAGGCTGTTTTTAGGAACATCGGACACCCTAATATTCAACTGATGGTAGCCCGATCTCAGATCAATTTTTGAAAACACACTGGCACCCTGAAACTGATCAAATAAATCGTCAATTCTCGGCAATGGATACTTATTCTTGATAGAAAATTTATTCAACGGCCGATAATCTATACACATCCTCATCAATCCATCCTTCTTCTTTACAAACAAAACTGGTGCACCCCAGGGCGAGACACTAGGACTGACAAAACTCTTATAAAGCAGGTCTTGCAACTGTTCTTTCAATTCTTTCAATTTTGGGTGGGGCCATACGGTATGGAGGAATAGAAATGGGTTGAGTGCCTGGAGCAACATCAATACAAAAATCTATATCCTTGTCGGCTGACATCTCCGACAGGTCTGCAGGAAACAATTCGGGAAACTCCCGAAAAATAGGCACTAAATCTATTGAAGAAATATCGGCATCAGAATCATGGATATGAGCCAAATAAGCCAAACATCCTTTCTCAACCATGCGAGAAGCCATGGCAGAAGAAATCACTCTACTATGGGAATGACCAGGAGTCCATTTCTATTCTAACTGAGGCAATCCCGACAAAGCTAAAGTAACTGTCTTGGCGTGACAGTCCAAGATGGCATAATAAGGTGACAAACAATCCATGCCCAATATGACATTAAAATCGACCATGTCAAGAAGCAAAAGGTCTACACTAGTTTCAAAACCCTCGATAATGACTACGCACGAACGATATACACAATCTACAACAATAGCATCCCCCACCGGCATAGACACATATAAAGGGACACTCAAAGAATCGCGGGGAACAACCAAATACGATGCAAAATAGGATGATACATAAGAATAACTAGACCCCGAATCAAACAAAACTAAAGCATGTTTATTACAAACTGAAATGGTACATATGATAACTGCATCGGAGGACTCCGTCTCGGGTCTGGATGGAAATGCATATAATCGGGGCTGGGCCCCACCACCCTGAACTGCGTCACTGGGAGGACCTCTGACAGGTGGTCCTCCACCTCTAACGGGCTGGCCACCACCTCTAGCGGGTTGGCCTCCACCTCTAGCATGATGACCTCCACCTCTAACATTCTGACCTCTACCTTTGACTACCTGACCCCTACCCCTGGCTGGTTGGGCAGGTGGTACTGCAGGTGGTGCCATAACTATAGCACGAGAATTCTGGTTCTGAGGCTGATTACCCAAAATATTTGGACAAGATCTCCGAATGTGACCATACTCACCACACTCATAACAACCATCCTGATACTGAGGCTGGCCCTGACGAACCGGCTAACCGCGATAATAACTCTGAAGAGGAGGTGCTCTGATAGGGTCTGACTGATCGGAATAAGGCAAGTAAGAGCCACGACCACCTGAGGCACCATGGGACGTCTGAAGTGTTGAATTAAATGGCCTGGGAGAGTGACCTCTGCCCTGAGCATCTCCGCCTCCAGACGAGGCACCACTAAATCTACCGGAATGGCGAGGTCTCTTGTTTGACCCCTGACCTCCCATCTCGAGAACCGTCTCAACTCTCCTGGCCACATTGGCCGCATCTTGAAATGAAATATTAGTTTCTGTCTCCTTAGACATCTGCAACCTGATGGGTTGGGCAAGGCCTTCAATAAATCTCCTAACCCTCTCTCTCCTAGTAGGTAACAAAATAATAGCATGCCGAGCCACATCCACAAAATGATTCTCATACGGGGTAACTGTCATGCCGCCCTACTAAAGACACTCAAAATGACGACGCTTTTCTTCTCTAGTAGTGATAGGAAAAAACTTCTCCAAAAAGAGGTGAGAAAACTGATCCCAAGTCAGAGCAGGCGACCCAACTGGTCTAGTCAACAAATAATTTATCCACCATTTTTTGGCAGAACCAGTCATCTGAAACACAGCGAAGTCGAACCCATTGGTCTCAAAAATACCCATATTATGAAGAACCTCATGGCAGCTGTCCAGATATTCCTGAGGATCCTCTGAAGTAGCACCACTGAAGTGAAAAGGGAAAAGCTTGATGAACCTGTCCAATCTACACAAAGCATCGGTGGACATAGTTGCCCCATCAACGGACGGCGCTGGAGTAACTGGCTGAATTACCCCAACTGGATTAGTTGCTGGGGTCTGAACCTGAGGAGTAGTCTGATTAGGAGTGTGGATAATAGGAGTCTGGACCCGTCCTCCAGCCTGAGATGCGACTGCTGTAACAGGGAGTGCGCCAGTCTGGGCTACACTCTCTATAAGGCCCACTAATCAGACCAAAGCATCCTGAAGCACCAGGGTAGCAATAAACCCCTCTGGAACCTGAGTTGGTATAGCTGGAATGGTTTGAGCTAGAGCCCCCTCCCCCCATCAATCTCAATCTAGGGCTCCGCAGCTGGGGCTACAGTATGAGTAATGGGCTGAGTCCTGCCCCTGCCTCGGCCTCTGACGTGGCCTCAGCCTCTGCCCCTAATAGGAGCCGATGCTGCTAGAAGACCGGACTGTTGGTTATCGGAAGAAGAAGCACGTGTTCTCGCCATCTGTGAGAGAGTAGAAGAGTTCAATAAGTATTTTAGATACCAAGAATCACACGACAGATTAGAAATAAAAAATTGAGTTTGTTCCTAACTTCATAGCTTCTGAGAGATAAGTACAGACATTTCCGTACCGACCCCGCAGACTCTATCAATCTTGTTCGTGAATTGTGAGACCTATGCAACCTAGTGCTATGATACCAACTTGTCACGATCCAAATTCCCAACCCACGGGATCGTGATGGCGCCTAACACAATACTTGCTAGGCAAGTCAATGTTAGAAATTAATTAACCATTTCTTTTTTGAAATTTACTTACACATAATAAAACAATTTAAAATAAATACGAAATCTAATGTTTTCTACTAAATAATTCCACGAATAATAATGAGGAGCAATAATTAAGCCGAACCACGAACTAAATATAAAACTATAAAGCTACCCCAGAGTTTGGTGTCACAATTCACGAACTACTAAAGAATATGACAAATAAATGAGCTAAAATAAATATATCTCTTTTTCGAATGAAATAAAACAATATCTAAATGAATAGGATAAGACTCCAGGAGTCTGCGGACGCCAGCAGATCTACCTCGTGTCTCCGTGTGACGACCCGACCGGTCATTTTGAGAAAATTAAGCTCCGTTCAGTGGGATAAGGTCTTGAACAACTTCACTTTGTGTATACTGACCTGCGTGCGTGGTAGGATTCAGTTACCGGATAATCCGGAGTCGAATTGGGAGGAAATTTCAATTTTTGAAGCTTAAGTGATGGAAGTTGACCAGAGGTTTGGATTTTGTGTAAACGGCCTCTAGATGAGTTTTGGTTAATGCCAACAGCTTCGTATGATGATTTTGGACTTAGGCGCGCGTCCAAAATTGGTTTTGGAGGTCCGTAGAGTAATTTGAAGTAATTTGGCGGAAGTTAGATTTTTGGCGATTTTGGTTGATAGGTGCAATCTTGATATCGGGCTCGGAATGGAATTTCGAGAGTGGCCGTAGGTCAGTTGTGTCATTTGTGACCGGTGTATAAAATTTGAGGTCATTCGGTCTAGTTTTGACGTATTTCGGCGCCGGTTGTGGATTTTGGAAATTTCATAAGTCCTTAGGCTTGAATCCATGTATATTTGGTGATCGTGAGGTTATGTGATGAATTTTGGAGGCTCGACTAAGTTTAGACAAGGTATTAGGACTGGTTGGTAAGTTTGGTCGAGGTCCCGGGGTCCTCGGGGATGTTTTAGATACTCAACGGGTGATTTTTGGAACTTGGAAGCAACTGAACCATTGCTGGTTCTGGTGTCTCGCACCTGAGATGGATTTTCCGCAATTGCAGACATGCAGGTGCGGAAGAGGGGCTCGCAGGTGCGAGTTGGTCAAGGTCAACCAATTCTCGTAAGTGCGGATGGGTTTTCACAGGTGCAGCCCCAGTCCTTTTAGTGGGTTTTTGCACCTGCGTCCGTTGTGTCATTTGTGACCTGTGTGTAAAATTTGAGGTCATTCGGANCAAGTTGTGTTTTTGGGTCTATTTATATGTTTGGGACAAACCCTAAACATGTAGGAGACTTCTACTCAAACCTGGAAACACTTAAAATCTTCAAAACTCGGATTGGACCAAACCAGGGACCTGGCTTTATGGCCCTAACGCCTGGATAAAGCCAGGCTAGGCCTGGCGTTATGGCTCCAAGGCCTGGGTAATGCCAGGCAAGGCCTGGGTAATGCCAGGCTAGGCCTGGCCTTAAGGCTCAAAACTCGGATTGGACCAAACCAGGGACCTGGCTTTATGGCCCTAACGCCTGGATAAAGCCAGGCTAGGCCTGGCGTTATGGCTCCAAGGCCTGGGTAATGCCAGGCAAGGCCTGGGTAATGCCAGGCTAGGCCTGGCCTTAAGGCTCAAAACTCGGATTGGACCAAACCAGGGACCTGGCTTTATGGCCCTAACGCCTGGATAAAGCCAGGCTAGGCCTGGCGTTATGGCTCCAAGGCCTGGGTAATGCCAGGCAAGGCCTGGGTAATGCCAGGCTAGGCCTGGCCTTAAGGCTCAAAACTCGGATTGGACCAAACCAGGGACCTGGCTTTATGGCCCTAACGCCTGGATAAAGCCAGGCTAGGCCTGGCGTTATGGCTCCAAGGCCTGGGTAATGCCAGGCAAGGCCTGGGTAATGCCAGGCTAGGCCTGGCCTTAAGGCTCAAAACTCGGATTGGACCAAACCAGGGACCTGGCTTTATGGCCCTAACGCCTGGATAAAGCCAGGCTAGGCCTGGCGTTATGGCTCCAAGGCCTGGGTAATGCCAGGCAAGGCCTGGGTAATGCCAGGCTAGGCCTGGCCTTAAGGCTCAAAACTCGGATTGGACCAAACCAGGGACCTGGCTTTATGGCCCTAACGCCTGGATAAAGCCAGGCTAGGCCTGGCGTTATGGCTCCAAGGCCTGGGTAATGCCAGGCAAGGCCTGGGTAATGCCAGGCTAGGCCTGGCCTTAAGGCTCAAAACTCGGATTGGACCAAACCAGGGACCTGGCTTTATGGCCCTAACGCCTGGATAAAGCCAGGCTAGGCCTGGCGTTATGGCTCCAAGGCCTGGGTAATGCCAGGCAAGGCCTGGGTAATGCCAGGCTAGGCCTGGCCTTAAGGCTCAAAACTCGGATTGGACCAAACCAGGGACCTGGCTTTATGGCCCTAACGCCTGGATAAAGCCAGGCTAGGCCTGGCGTTATGGCTCCAAGGCCTGGGTAATGCCAGGCAAGGCCTGGGTAATGCCAGGCTAGGCCTGGCCTTAAGGCTCAAAACTCGGATTGGACCAAACCAGGGACCTGGCTTTATGGCCCTAACGCCTGGATAAAGCCAGGCTAGGCCTGGCGTTATGGCTCCAAGGCCTGGGTAATGCCAGGCAAGGCCTGGGTAATGCCAGGCTAGGCCTGGCCTTAAGGCTCAAAACTCGGATTGGACCAAACCAGGGACCTGGCTTTATGGCCCTAACGCCTGGATAAAGCCAGGCTAGGCCTGGCGTTATGGCTCCAAGGCCTGGGTAACGCCAGGCTAGGCCTGGCCTTAAGGCTCAAAGTNAGCAATTAAACTACACCCATGAACACAACTTATTTAAGAAAATCCTTAACGCGTTATACCAAGAATTTTTAAAATAGTTTAAGCACAGAGGTGTGACATCCTCGCCTCAATAGTCGACTCACATATACCATGCTTTATTCATAATTCACTCACTAATCTAACTTAGAGGTCAACAACATTAACTTTCCTTCATGAATCATCTGCCCTCACCAAATCAAAGAGCTAGTTCCACACACAATAAAATTTAAGAACACTTAGGAACTCAAGATAGAAAGAATTCACTCGCTCTCAGAAATAATATTCATATGCCACAAAAGATGCACCATAGGCTTGCCCGTAGTGTACTACTCTACTAATCGAGCTCATTCAGTCTAGGATCAAGTAGGACTTTATTTGGTTGTAATGTAGGCTGCGGGACGGGTAGGATACATTTAGATATAAGAGTGACTACACCTCCCTAATAACTTTAATACATATACTTTAGCGANTTTTTTTTTCTTCTTTTTCTCTTTTTTTTTTCTTTTTCAAGTGACTCTTACTCTGCAAAACAGTGCACCTTTCTCCTTATTTCAATTATTCCCCTCAAAAACCAACCTACCACCCCACACTTTAACTTTTTCATATTTCATCACTTTTTCAGTGCTTACGAGAGGTGAAATATATGATCCATTCAAACAAAGGGGTATGGCTTGTAATGTTT
>ML412169.1:213131-326081 GCA_005239525.1 Nicotiana knightiana | reverse complement strand
AGCTCATAAAATGCGAGGGATATAATGCTTAAAATCACGAATTCTAGCCACACATCAGTAAGTGTCTCGCTCTTTTCAATTTTATCCTCTTTGCTTGTTTCTGGTGCATCGCGTACCCATTTTGTTTGAACCAATATAACTCCAATATTATGTTATCATCATTGGCAATTTTACATGCTTTGTAGATATTCAGCAATTCTGACTCTTCGAGTGTCACAACCTTCCTAGATTTTTAAAACTCCGATACGTTCAGCTTGAATGACCACGCACCTTCAATCTTACTTTGTTGTTCTATTGTTTATTGTGAGTATTTCTCATGCCTTGTTCTGGATTCTTGCCCTGAAATTCCTAGGGTATCATCTCCACCCAAAACTTGCCTTAATGAATTTCTACTAATAATTCCTTTATGTGAACTTTGTTCTTGCCTGGTTACATGAATTATATCTATTATCGTAATGTTTTAACCAAATATGTTGCTTTACATTTGGTTTTTGGTCAATTTTGCATTCTTTGGTATTGTTTATGCTTCTAGTTGAATGCTACTGTAACGACCCGACGGGTCGTTATGAGCTCTAGCGCGTCGTTCAGCCATTTGAATTCATGAGCAGCTCCATTTCAGGTATTATGACTCGTAGGCATGGTAGGAGTTGAATTTCGGGAAGTTCAGAGTCAAATTGGAAAGAAAATTCTCATTTTAGAAGCCTTAATTTGGAGAAATTGACTAAGATTGGAATTTTGAATAAACGACCTTCGAATCAGGATTTGAAGGTTCCTACAGGTTCATATGATGATTTCGGACTTGGGCGTATGTCCGGATCGGGTTTTGGATAATCTGGGAGTGTTTCGGCGTATATTGTGGAAGTCAGCATTTTGAAGAAATTTCCTAAGTTTGGCTTGAAGCGCATTTCAGTGATATTTATGTCCGTTTGGGATTCCAAATTTGGGAGTAGCTCCGCTTGGGGATTTGGATTTGGGAGCGCGATCTGAAGTGAATTCGGATGTCCGTAGGTCATTTTGAAGTCATTTGGCTAAGGATAGAAATTTAAAGGTTTTTGAGAAATCCGACCGGAAGTGGAAATCGGGGTCGAAATGCAATTCCAGAAGTTGGAGAGTCCGTAATGTCGAATATGACTTGTGTGCAAAATTTGGGGTCAATCGGACGTGATTTGTTATGTTTCGGCATCGGAGGTGGAAGTTTGAAATTTCAAGTTCATGAAGTTTGAGTTTTAGTGCGATTCATGATTTTGGCGCTGTTTGATGTGATTTGAGGCCTCGAGCAAGTCCGCATTATGTTTTGGAACAGGTTGGTGTAACTGGACGGGGTACCGGGGGCCTCGGGTGGAATTCGGGTGGTTAACGGATCAAGTTTGGAGTTTGAAGAAGGCTGAGGTTGTTGTTATCTGGTGTGACCGCACCTGCGAGGCTTTGGTCGCAGGTGCGGAGCCGCAGGTGCGATATTTGGCTGGCTTGGCTGGGAGCACATGTGCGATGTATTTTTCGCACCTGCGAAGGCGCAGATGCGGACAGTGTGGCGCAGGTGCGAAGTTTGGCTGGGGCTAAGCAAGCCGTAGGTGCGAAAGTTTAGGCGCACCCGCGGAAGCGCAGGTGCGAAAATAGGCCTGGGCAGAATATTTTTAAAATGAGAATTTTGTCATTTCTTCTCCCATTTTAATTTTGTATGGGCGATTCTGGGGAGCTTCAAGGAGGGATTTTCTTCAAGGATCACAAGGTAAGTTACTCCAACTCATCTCAAGTTAGATACAAGGTATATGCATGGATTAAAACATGAAAAACTGGGAGGTTTGAAGAAAACCTAGAAAATCTAGTAATTTGGATTTTAGCCACTATTTGAGCATGAATGTTTGAGTGAATTGTATATTTGAACTAGTAAAGCTATGGGTAGAATATATCTTCGAGAAATTTCGGAATCCGAGCACGTGGGCCCGAGGGAATTTTGGTCAATCCACTGAGCGGAGTTGGGGAATTATATAATTTGAGTTGTTGCAAATATTAGAGTATATTTTCATTGATTTGTCGTTATTTGGATAGTTTTGGGGCGTTTTGCGTCCATTGGAGTCGTCGGAAGGGCTTGGAAGCCGGTTATGGAAGGAGCGAGGTGAGTCTCCTTTCTAACTTTGTGAGGGGGAATTGTCCCCACAGGTGAACTAAATGAATACATGCTATTATTTGCGGGGGCTATGTACGCACGAGGTGACGGGAGTCCGTGCGTAGCTGCTATTATGCCATGTCCGGGTAGTCTAGGACCCACTAGCATGCTTTACGTGTTGTACTTGTGACTTGTCAATAAAATATCATGTGATGCTTTCAATTAGTATCTAAATCTCTCAGAAGGATAGATTTTACTTTTCTTAATCACCTAGAAGGATAATTGATTCTTCCTTGGATAATTGTGTTTAGGATAAATCTATAGAGTTTGAAACCCTGTCGAAATGGGCAAGTAAATCTTCAGAAAGGTTTTAAATACTATTCTCATGTTTATTAAAAGGAGAATTTTACCTCTTCATTGAACAACAAATTTTCTTGATAAAAATGTGGTTTATTGGTGTGAATATGTGTAACTTTGGGTGCCTGAGTCGCATGTATGATTCGCGAGCAGGATGACCCTGTATTTATGTATATTTATACAGGGACCCGAGTCGCAGGTATGATTCACGAGCGGGGTAGCGCTAGTATTATGTTAACCGCATCGCATGTTCGATTCGCGAGAGGCGCATATAGATGCATCTATGGTTCGGACCGTTCGACCCTCGGCAGTGCACATTTTATTATTGTTGGTCCGCGCCATTCGACCCTCGACATTTTTTTCTTGCGCATGATAATTGTTGCGTATTTCTTATAATTATTACTGTTTATTGGCCTAAGAAGTTGTGAATTGCCAACTGAAATGACGAAGATTTAATGTGTTAAATGTGAAAGAAATTGATATTTCTTATCCCTGATTATTATTAAATTTGCCTATGATTCTCATGCTTAGAATCTCACTGGATTATACTAAACTGACTTATAGCAAGTGTCAAATTCGACCTCTCATCACTAACTCTCTGAGGTTAGGCGAGATACTTACTGAGTACACGTTGTTTTCGTACTCATGCTACACTTGCTGTGCATTTTTATTGCACTCAGGTACTTTCATAGCGATGTGGCTGGTTTGGAGACTTAGGCGAGCTGCATCATTCGGAGGCGATCCGCAGCTGATAAAGTCTCCCTCATATTATATTTATTTTCATTTTAAATTCCTTGTCCAATTTGTATTTCGGACAAGCTTTGTAGTATTTGTGAAATTCTTAAAATTTGCTCATGCACTTGTGACACCGGGTCCTGGGATGTGTACGGGATGTATTTTATAAAAATGGAATATTAAACTATTGTATTTACTTAATGGATTTTTGCTTAGTTATTACGTAATAGGTCAAAGTTAATGATTTCAAAAATGTTAAAACAGGAATTTATTTCAACTAATTAATGATTGGCTTGCCTGACGATGGTGTCCGGTGCCATCACGACCTTAATAGATTTTGGGTCGTGACACCTACTACACTTAGATTCCATGATCATGCATAGTCGACTGGCTTAAGTTCTGAATTTGCATGTTCATTTTAGCCTTAAGATAATATGTCTTCCTGCCATGATACCTTTGGAATCCGAGATCTTTGTGTTATACTCAACATGATTAGTTTTATCATTGCTTGCTTGCTTGCTTGCTTGTTTGTTCGTCAAGTATAACTATTATCTCCTAACTATGACATTGTCTAGCCCCTTATGACTTAGACCCCTAAGTTTTTAAAATCCTTTTATGGCTAATGCTCTATTCTGAATTCATTCTTGATAGCCTAGCATGTTCACCACATATGTGGCTATTATGTTTACCCTGTTAATCCAAAGTGGCATGTCTCCTTAACTCTCCTAGTGTTATGACTATCCTTAGAATGTTGTCTCTTTCTTAATAATTTAACCTATGTTGGATATACCATGTTTCACATTGATTCTATTGATTCTCCTTGTTCCAGGTTCTTTGTTTAATCAAACATTGTCATTTTTGCTTCTAAAATGCCAATGTGTTTATGAATTCTGCTCAATGTCATACAACCCCGTCTTTATGAGGTGTTGCTTTAGAACTGTTTGGTTGATTTCCATGTGTGGTCAATTAATTTATTCGGTAAATTAGTCAATATTGTAACTATTGGGCTAGATATGAGTCCATGTGTAGCTTTGGGCTATGCAGATGGGCATACTCTCCTATTTTAGGAAGTTCTTGGATCTGGGCATGCTATTCGAGTGAAAGAGTCTATTGAAGGCTGGGGCAGTGCTGGGTTAGCTCTTCTTGAGTATGCTCTATTTGTTGGGCCTGTAATCATCTGGATTCTGTAAAATTTGAGTTTGTTTCTTCTTTTATCTTTGGTTACGTAATAATTTGTAAACAAACAACGGGGGAGATTAGTGAAAAGGGGTCAGAGTATTCTGATTCTCCCATGAACGGGTAGAAAACTTACCTATAGGATTTAACTGCTTTTCTTTCTATTCGTTTGACGTGCTCCTATTCTACACACTCATATAAACCATGCCTATAGGGATCATGAACACCTCACTTGTACACTGGTCACACACGGTAGTCAAAGTATTTGCCATATTTGTTTCTATGTTTACTACTGTGGACACTTAAACAATATGCCTATAGGATGTAATAACATAATGCTTTGTTAATCTAGATATCATGCCTATAGGAATCCAACTATTCAATCGTCAATCGCTTCTATTACTTTTAGTACACTGCTCATCAAGATATCATGACTATAAGATCTTTATCAACTAATCAATTACTTTTGTTGCTTCATTGTATTGTCGCACTTAGATGACATGACAATGGGGATAAAGTATTATTAAATCAATTTCCATTGTTAGTTGTTAGAAATCCTACGTATTGGATACTTTTATTCGTCTTAGAAAATATCTTTATAAAATTCAACGTTGTTAATCCTGAGCTTTCAAGCAGTGTACCATCTCATCATGCAAATAATTACAGATCATGCCTGTAGGACCTGCAATGCCTTTAATCTACCTATGCGTTTGTCTAAAGATGCAGTACTGCTGGTACGATACTGCAAATCAGAATCACATAGAAAGCATGTCTACAAGACTTAACGACTCTAATGCATCTTAATTCTAAAAAATGTCTACTGCCTAATCTGCCGCGTGCATTTGTTGTTGCTGTGTGGAGGTTAACTTGAGCCTTTTATTGTCTTTATGTGATTTACTATATGTTTTGAGTGTGCACTAGTTTTGTCATTTTTTAGCATCCTAAGTAGAGTCTAGAACCACCTGATGGTAGGTCCAAAGCCTCCTGGACCATAGACATGGGACATGTAGTGCACGCATAGGACACGACCTAAATTGAATTAGAGAACCTTTATGTAAATAACTTTAAAATAGTAATCGGGTAGAAGGAGATTATAGTCTGTGCTCGCTGAATAATACGAGCAACCCCTATCCAAAGGGAGTTGCGAAATATTATTTATGTTGCACGGGGTAATTGATGACGTCCAAATCCACTACTAAAAGTAAATGGACACGGTCACATGCAATATAAATTACCCAACTATGAGTCGAGGTCGAATCCCACATAGAATAATATGTAGGCGATTAGGAATGTAAGAGAATTATCACTTGTTATGCAATGCCAAACACTTAGAATTTGGTTGTGAAAATATTATAGCTAAATGCAAAAATGTAAACTAACCTAGAAAGCGAGTAAACATCAATGGCTACAAGAATGGATGCATCAGGGATTACACTCAAGTAACGATCCAATGTATTTCAGGATTTTACAAATATGAGAGAGTTTATGTGAATTAGCCACGGGTAACAATTCTATATTAGCTTCTTCCGAAGACTAACAAGACTTCCTAATTGAATTATCCCTAAAACAATTAAGAGATTAAGCACACCCGGATGTGGCTACAAGCAGTTCAATCCTATCCCTAGGTAGAATCTATAAAATGAGGGTTAAAACCTCAAGTTCTTGTTAATTAATATTTCTCAACCGCAAATAATCTTTCCCAAAATTATTTCGAAGTTAATGGGCGAGTCCTAAGGTTAGATAATCCCTTTGAAAACATTAAAGAAAAAGAATTATTAAAGAAACAATAACTCACTTCATAATAAATAAAAATCGTTTAATACATAAGCACAACAAGATATTTAATCCACAGTTTAAACAATGAATATTCCCATAAACAAGATTCAAGTGTTGGAAAAAATATTACACAGTTAGATATATAATACAAAGCAAGGAAATGAATAAATGAGTAAGAAATTCTCAACTAAAAGCCGTCAAATCTTAAGGACCCAAGTGTGTAGTTCTCTCTAGTCTAAGGACTGAAAATAAGCAAAAGATTTGCCAAAGATATTTTACAAATGAGCTAGGTCGGGTATTAAATGGTGTGGGAACAAAAAATGTGAAATTACAGAAGTACCCAGAACTGAAACGCTATCTTCGCATTTGCGAACTCTGTCTTTCCTCTTGACCATCACATTTGCAATGAATACTTCGCATTTGCGAAGTTTGACTGTCTGGTTTGACTTTGCATCTGCGAGAAAGCTTTTCACATTTGCGATCCTTGCTTTACTGGGCTTTCTTCACAATTGCGTGTGAATGATCGAAATTTCCAAATCTTCTATCTTCGCATTTCCCACATATGTGTCGCAATTGCGACACCTAAGGCCTATTCCTAGATTTTCTTCTTTTCAGCTTCTTTTTGACTCGTTTTCACTTGGTTTCTTCATGATCACTTCTAAATCACATAGAACCTATAAAATATAAGTAAACGACATTAAACACATGATTTTATCAACTAAACATAGTAAAAATCTAATATTAAAGACGATATAAGTTGGTAAAAAACCAACTTATCAAACCCCCCAAACTTAAACTATTGCTTGTCCTCAAAAAATGAAAGCGAAAAAATCTCCTTCCAAGTATTTAACTCAATAGTACATCAATATCATGCCAAGTCCTACTACAGGCACAAACACATGACTTCGATTTGTACCAACAATTAATCCAAAGCATATGAAATACCAAAAACTTCTCCTGAATTTCATTACCATTTAAGTGCTCAAACACTATGTAAATCAAAGTAGCAATCAAGTCATGACACCGAAGCTTCAAAATTTGCCTCTCCATCACAATTATCTTCCCTCGTTCATTCCTCCCTCGTTCATTCCTCCCAATTGGAAATGGGATTAAATTCACGACTCAAGTCTCATGTTGCCTCACACTTAAGAGAGAATCCCACACTCATAACTTGCAACTCAAAACATAAATGGGATATTAAATGGAAAGAATTAACTCTCTCTCTCACACACAAAGATATTCAAATGCACAAAAGTAGTATCATAGGCTTGCCCTTCATGTCTCTCCTAATGTAGACATACTTGGTTCAAAATTAATTAGGACTTAAAGGGTTGTATTTTAGGATTTTGGTTAAGGTAGGTCACAATTTGGATAAGAGTGAATTAAAACCTCCCTAAGAACTAAAATTTGCAACAATCAAAGCACACATCCTTCAAAACTTTTTCCATCATTCTTCACTTTTCATTCCACACCTAATCTTCCCTTTATTCGCAACTCCTTATTTTCCTTCCTTTTTCTTCTTTCTTACCCCTTTTTGTTTTTTTTCAAGGAAGGTTCCATTTTTTTTTTATAACCTTTCATCTTTTAAGAACCTTCCACGTCACAACATTTCCAACCTCACCCCCAAACTTAGGTTTTTAGCCTATGTTTACATTTTCAAAGTACATAGGGAGGTGGGGTGCCAAAAGATAGATCAATAAAGAATGAAGCTTAAAGCTTGTAATATGGTTGCCAAAGAAAACGTTTAAAGGCCCAAAAGGGATTGACTAGGGAAAATAGGCAAGGGTAGGAAATTAAGGCACAATAGCGGTCCAAGGAAGGCCTAACATCATTTTTCAAACCAAGTTAATCTAGGATTTCGTCTTGAAGCACATTCCGAGCAAGTTCTAGACTACAAATGATGCAAAAGAACTTCACAAAAATTCTCACCACACATGGCACATAAACACTCAAGTGAGATACCAATCCAAAATCCAATTGAAACCAATGAACTCAAGGAAGTAACATATAACTAAGAAGCTATTTAGTGAATCAAAGAGACAAAAATTGAGCCTAAAAGTCATGAAAATGATCTTTACTTCAATCATTTTTATTTTTCAAAGATCAAGAATTCATATGCCGAGGTTTAAATCATGTTGGTATCAAGCAAGCCACAAATTCGCCAATGGGCACAAACCCCAACTCATACCACTTATTCTTCCTAAATTAAAAAAAACTATATCTAAACTACAAGAATAATTCCATTAAGAAATTCGCCTATCCATCCATCATCAGGAAAAGTCGAAACAAAAATTTACCAAAAGTTACCCGGTTCAAAAAAGAAAATTGGCATCCTCGGAAAAAGAACCATTGGTGAAAAGAAAACTAAGGATATCGCCGCAAAAATAAAACATACTATTAAAAAATCAAGAAGCTAATAAAAATCAAGTCAATAAAACATACTATATAAAAAAAATCAAGAATCTAATAGACATACTAATATAACACAGCACATGAAAACAAAATAACATCACATAAAAATAAAATACCAATTTACCGTATCCACAGTTATACAAGAAGCCACCCCCAGCTAGAAAAGTTGTAATGTCCCCAATGCAACTAAAAAAAATAGAGTAAAATGGTGGAAATTGCTCCCTCAATACTACAACAAGTGCTCTCCTCACTATCGGACTCAGTCGCATCCTCTTCTTCTTCTTCCTCGGAACAATGAACTGGAGCATCATCATCCTCTTCCGGCTCGGTCGATGGCATTGACGCTTGAGGCTTTAGAAATTTCAATAGCCCTTTCACACCCTTCCACATGTGGGTAAAGAATTTATCTCTCTTCTTCTCCCTTTTCTTCATCCTGGTGTGTGCATTTGCCAATTTGTCATGAGAAGTGCTCAAATTACCGTACGCCATGGCCGAATCAGTATATGCCTTCTCCAGCTTCTTAAGGTGATCTCTATGCTTCTTCTGATCCTCAAGATACTTTTGAAAGTCTTTCTTTGAAATGTATGCAGAGGGTCCCTCAGATTTTTCTGTAGGTCCCTGTGGAAGGCCATCTACTAAGTCACGAATCAGCTGCATTTCCTCGAAAAGCATAGAAAATGGTCCTCCTGTAGAAGATTAAGGATGGATACCCTGATCAGTCTGAGAAGACAATCCCAACTTTCTCTTTTTTCTCTTGACGGTGACTCCCTCTCCTCTTTTTTTAATGGGTTGATAGGATTTCCCGGCTCTATCCAATTGTCCTCCGGGTCCTCCTGAACCCCAGCAAGTTGGCACAGCTTAGTGATAAGATATGGGAATATCAATGATGGACCATTTTGATGTCGATACCCCTTCATTTCATTGATGAAAATCTCACCAACAGTGAGCGGAATGCCATTAAGAATGCATGCTATCATCTGAGCTCTCGCTACTGGTACATTCCATATATTCGACACAGAGGAGATGCGACTGCATATTATGGTCAGCCATATCTTAGCTTCAGCAGTGAATTCTTTGGAAGTGATGCCTCTGTTTCAGCTGCCCATGGAACATCCGCACCCGAGCATAATTTGGAGACCAACCACTCCCCTGAAGCACAATCTTTTGCACGGAATGGGGCCATGTCATGGTCATGGAGGAGATAGACTTGGTTCACAGCTTATGCTCCGAAATGTACCATTTTGCCGCGAATCCTCATTTTTGGCTTTTTCAACCTAATGGACGGGGTATTTGCATAGAAATCCCTCACCATTGCTCATTGGATCTGCAAGGTTGAGGGGAAAAATAGGTCCAACCCATGTCTACAAGTCTCTGGTGGAACTCGGGAAGATGTTCCGGGACCTTATCCAACAATATGCCACTTTCCGAGAGCAATTTCTTCGAGATCAACTTGGCACAGTACCATTCCTGACATACAAATGACAAGAATCGGTGCTGGTCATAATTCTCCTCAGCTTCCAAAGGACTTTCATGCGCGGATTCATTGGAGTTAGGGCCCATTTTCAGCTTTTGGTACCTGCGAATAAAGAATTAGAGTGAAAACGTGGTATGGCTATGAAATATATTGCAAAATGATTCAAATATGCCAGAGAAATGATTGGACAGTTGAATTCCAGCTTTAGAAAAAATTCCAGGATTTTCAAATCTGCAGAATCATGCTCTCTGATGTCGCAATTGCGACATTTTTTTTGCAATTGCGAAGGTAGTAGGTTTTCACAGGCTTCACATATGCAAAAATTTCTTCGCAATTGAGAAGATGGTAAGGGCTGCAAGTTTTCGCACCATCGCAATTGCGACCCATTGTCCCCAGCCATAGAGTAGGCTTTAGACTTACTTTTTTTTTTAATGAAATCACACTTTTAATCACCCCAATCAGTTTTTAGGCACTCAAATAGGCGATAAACATCACACACAATCACAAACTGAAGAAATTTCAATGATTCGGCCAAGAATTTCATTCAGGACTTTCATCGATCACATATTAAGCACAAAAATTCACTTCTATTTTAACAAGTCAATGGGTAATCAGACTTCCCCATTTTTTTAAAGAAAATAACAAGGCTCACACTCTCAACCAACCTCACCCAGCAAGCACAACAAATTTCACACCCAAGATTTACAATTAAAACTCAAAATTTGAACACTAGGCACAAAATACCCATGGTTGTTCTTCTATTGGTTTACACCAAGAAAGAGAAGAAAGAGTTAAGAGACAAGAGAGAAAATCACATACCTTGAAAATGGAGATGGAAAATCGCAATAGACTTGAAGATTATGGATGATTTGATTTTTAGGGATTTGAGGAGTAAAAAAACTATTCTTTGAGCAAAGAGGGGTCAAGTGCCCGTTTCCAGTGTTTTTAGCAATTTAACTTACCTGAACCTACGCGTCCACAAGGGTAGCTTCGCCTACACGAAGAATAAATCTGGCCAACTGTCGCGAATGTGAGTGAGTCCACGCGAACGCGAAGAATTAGAAAAGGCCATTCCTCGCGAACGCAATGGGTTGTTTTTGCAATTTTCAGTAGCTACTGGTTTGGACTGCCCGGACCATGCAACCTACTTAAAACAACTCCAAAAAATGTGAATCTTGGAAGATTAGTAAAAAACAATGTACTAAGGTGTTCTAAAAAAAGAAAATTTCAAAAATGACTAAAAAATTTGAAAACGATGGGTTGCCTCCCACCAAGCGCCGCATTTAACGTCGTGGCATGATGCGGATCAACTTTACCAATTTTATCGGCACTTGGACGATATGAAATGGGAACCTAGATTGGAATCAAGCTTGTGACCATGAGAGGTGGGGGGTGGTGGTGGTGGTAAGTAGATGATCAAGCCAAACGTTAATGTTTTCATTTTGCGTTTCTTGGCTTTCATGTGAGGAATGTCATTTTTCCTTCTTGTTCCCTCAAATTGTAAGATGTATGCACTTTGCCTTTCCTCCTCGCAATTCCTCATTGACTCGTGTTGTTCAATTCCCATAGCACCACACAATTTCAATGTTGAAAAATGCTTGGAATGTGACATCAAACCTCCAAATTGCAATTCTTCCCGGATTTTGATATCCTCTTTTCCCCCCAGACTAGAGTCAATCTCAACCATATTTTCAGTTACACCGGTTGACTCCAGTTCCATATTTTTCTTGGCATCACTAATAATCATGGAGTCGGTTGGCGGATGTTCAATTCTTGATTCCTCAAAGTAAAGCTCACTTTCTTCCTCAGAGTTGGACTCTTCTTGGCCTTCTTCCATACTTTCAAATTGATAAGCATAATGAGCCTCAATCAATGATTCCATTTGTTTTTCCAAGGTGCGGATATCATCATCATTTTGAGTCAAGCCTTGTTTCATGTCCTCGAGTGTCAAGCTTTGCTTCTCCTCATTTTCAATAATGGCCTCCAACATGAACATTATTTTCTCATTTTGAGCGTTTGAGAGTTCTTCTTGATTTTGATCAAGTCCTAAAGAAGTATTTTCGGCTTTACCCTCTAAGGAAGGTTCTTGGCTATCATTCACTTTCGAGGATTTTTGGAGCTCTAAACCTTCAAGCATTTCTTCCATTTGTGAGTTCAACCTTTCAAGCGCCAAGCCGTTTTGGAGATTATTTTCCAAAAGCCCCTCCAAGGCATTTTGCTCTTTGTTTCCTCCTTCAAGTAGGCATTCTAACACGAGCTTGATCTCTCCATTTTGACCATGCTCAATTTCTTCCACTTCCTCATCCCTATAATTTTCATTACAAAAAGTAGAATCATCACAGTGGGGGATTGGGAAAGGGAAGGACAAATAAGCACAATCATCCCAATGACCATTTTGACGATCACACTTATCACAAATACTCCAGTCATGGGTTTGGGATTGTGCGCACAATCTGCCCTCGGGAGAATTTAAAAAAAAAAATCACGAGTGTGATCCTCCACGATAAGGACAAGGGTCATCAAAGTATGAACAACTACCATCCGACCAATTTTCATTATATGATGCCATTTTTTTTCTCAAAAACTATGAAAACAAATAGGAAGATAAACAACATAAGGAAATAATTACACAAATATTCACAAGTTGGGACCAAAGCACTTACGCTTACTTCTCAAACAACCTAAATTACGCCAAATTGTTCCCCGAAAATGGAGCCAATTTTGATGACGTCCAAATCTACTACTAAAAAGTAAATGGACACGGTCACATGCAATATGATTTACCCAACTATGAGTCGGGGTCGAATCCCACAGAGAACAATATGTAGGCGATTAGGAATGTAAGAGAATTATCACTTGTTATGCAATGTCAAACACTTCGAATTTGGTTGGGAAAATATTATAGCTAAATGCAAAAATGTAAACTAACCTAGAAAGCGAGTAAAATGATCAATGGCTACAAGAATGGATGCATCGGGGATTACACTCAAGTAACGATCCAATGTATTTCACGATTTTACAAATATGAGCGAGTTTATGTTATTAGCCACGGTAACAATTCTATATTAGCTTCTTCCGAAGACTAACAAGACTTCCTAATTGAATTATCCCTAAAATAATTAAGAGATTAAGCACACCCGGATATGGCTACAAGTAGTTCAATCTTATCTCTAGGTAGAATCGATAAAATGAGGGTTAAAGCCTCAAGTTCTTGTTAATTAATCTTTCCCAATCCCAAATAATCTTTCCCAAAATTAATTGGAAGTTAATGGGCGAGTCCTAAGGTTAGCTAATCCCTTTGGAAACATTAAAGAACAAGAATAATTAAAGAAACAATAACTCACTTCATAATAAATAAAAATCGTTCAATACATAAGCACAACAAGATATTTAATCCACACTTTAAACAATGAATATTCCCATAAACAAGATTCAAGTGTTGGAAAAAATACTACACACTTAGATATACAATACAAAGAAAGAAAATGAAGAAATGATCATAAATGAGTAAGAAATTCCCAACCAAAAGCTTCAAATCTTCAAGACCCAAGTGTGTGTGAAAGAACCCTAGCTTCCAAAACTTGTTCTCTCTAGTCTAAGGACTGAAAATAAGCCAAAGATTTGCCAAAGATATTTTACAAATGATAAGGTCAGGTATTAAATAGCTTGGGACCAAAAAATGTGAAATTACAGAAGTACCCATAACTGAAACACGATCTTTGCATTTGCAAAGCAATGTTCGCATTTGTGAAGAAATGTTCGCATTTGCGAACACTGGCTTTCCTCTTGACCATCGCATTTGTGATGAAGACTTCGCATTTGTGAAGTTTGACTGTCTGGTTTGACTTCGCATTTGCGAGGAAGTTTTTCGCATTTGCGATCCTTGCTTTACTGGGCTTTCTTGGCAATTTCGAGTGAATGATGTCAATTTCCAAATCTGCTATCTTCGCATTTCCCACATATGTGTCGCAATTGCGACACCTGAGGCCTATTCTCAGATTTTCTTCTTTTCAGCTTCTTTTTGACTCATTTTCACTTGGTTTCTTCATGATCACTGCTAAATCACATAGAACATATAAAATAGAAGTAAACGACATTAAACACATCATTTTATCAACTAAACATAGCAAAACTCTAAGATTAAAGACGAGATAAGTTGGTAAAATACCAACTTATCAGTGATCCTCTATGCTAAAAAACTTAGGACCCCCCCTTTTATATCTTTATTGTTAATCAAATATAGACTAATCAAGTTGTAATTTATAACCTCTAAAGACTTGTACTGATTATCTATATAGTTTAATTGTTTTCCGATTTTCCTTACACTTGTTCACAACGGAACCTTCAAATTCTTTGTCTTCCCTCGCTTATATGATCACATAGGACAGTTATAATTTATAATCTGCATAGTGTAAACTTCGATCGGGACCCACAGTTGTGGACCTTAAAGAGTGCCTAACACCTTCTCTCCGAGGTAATTTAAGCCCTTACCGATCTTTGGTGACACAAACTAGTTAAACTAGAGTTATTTGCAAATAGGTTCCCTAACGCACCTCAAAATTGTTAGGTAGTGACTATTATCTTTTAATACCTATCAAAAAGATTTGTCACATATCGAAACCCACTTTCACGAGAAAACGGGGCGCGACTATGCTAGGGATTTACACTTAGGCTCTTGTCACACCCCAACCTCGGGGAGCGCAACCGACGCTCAACCGAGTGAACCCGGTCGAGCAAGCCTTACAAACATATCCTACCCGACTCATTCATATTCCAAAAGAGGAACACATCACCGTTTATTAACCCGGGGTGAGGTCAGTTATATAAATACACATACGTTGCTAGTTCATTCTTCGTTACATACAATATGTGATAATCAAACTTCCAAAAGTACTTACAGTTTGTGATTAAGTGGAATAGGATTTCAATATACAACTTGATTCGATAACATCCCCGACACCCATACATGACCCACATAAACGTCTACGGAGCCTCTATAGATACAAAAAACAAACGTGACAATGACGACAACAAGGCCCCTGCTATACCTCGAATATAGTAACTTATACAAAAGAGGAACAACATATACTATACATGACCCCGGGAAGAAGCAGGGCTCACCAAGACTGTTGTGAGGAGAAAGAGTGAGGGCACCACTATCGGCGATCAGCGCTATCTGCAATAGAACCACCTACATCCATTCAAAGATGTAGCGCCCCCGGCAAAAAGGAACGTTAGTACCATCGAATAGTACTAGTATGTATGAACAATTCCACTCTAAAATAGAATAAGCAATAAAACAGGTAGGAAAGCAGTCATGAAAATCACAAAGCACTTCACAGGAATAGAGGATCACAAGTAGGGGTCACATTGTTTCTTATTTCGTCTTTCCATCCTTTTGATTAATAGTCTCTTAATTCCAAGTGCCACGATTTATAATGCCACCATGTCTTTTTACACGGAGCCCGGTCTCGGCCCGACCGACTAAGCCATCCCAAGTGAGACATAACTACATCCACAATTTACATCAATGTTTCCAATGTAAATGCCACCATGTGTACAAGATGGCGTCCGATCTCGGCCCGATCGGCTAAGCTATCTCACTTGGGACATATCATCTCAATTAATTACTCAGTTCACATCTCATTTCCATCATTTATCACATAGTCCTTGGCACTTGGACACATTTTACGGTTTGATTTTGATTCTCCTTTCCTTCGTTCAATAACATTATCTTTAATATCGATACGAACCAACATATAACAAGGTGTGCACGAAATAGAAGGAGCATGAAGAATCATAATTCACATTTCCAAGTAGCACGGTGACATGGTAAACCAACTAAAACAATTAAGAAGCAGAAATCGTTCGACTCACACATTAAAACAACGAATTCAAGTAGGATCAGGTAAGGGAATCATACCAAATATTCGGACACCAAAGAGTTGATTCTATGAAGATTAGATTTAGCATACATACCTGTACTGGGTCTTATCCCTAATTCCTACCACAATTCCTGGAAACCCTTAGCTCTTTCAATCTATTTGACAAAATATCATAATCAAATCGTAATTAGGAATCCGGCCATAGTCCTAGCTCACTCGAGTATCATACTTATCATTACTAATTCGCTATAGTCCCATATCTCCCTTTTTAGTGTAAGATTTCCCTTTCCTAGATTAGGATCACATGCATGCAAGGACATTACCTCCTCCACACCACATTTACTTGACCATTCATCCCCTCCCCCTCAGCTAGATTTTTGAATTTAGAGGATAATGTATGAGTTCTTACCTACAATTGTAGGGTATTCTTGCAAATCTTCAATCATGAAATCAAGAATGGTGATGATCAAGGGGTGGGCGACCTCTTCTCACTCTAGAATCTCTCTTCCTCACTCTATAGTATCAGAAAAATGGTTTAGAATGGTGAGGAAGGTGTTTGATATTGGTCTGGGGTCGGGTCAAAGATTAAGAAAAAAGGGTGCCCCGACACAGTTATACGATCGCATATGCGACCGCAGAATGGAAATGCGGTTCGCAAACCTGCCGCAAAAGTGGCCCCATCCGGGTGGACCACTTACCGAGTATGCGGCCATTATGCGGCTCGCATAACAGTTATGCGGTCGCATAATGTGCCGCAAAACTCCCTCAGCAAAAATTCCACAGAAGATCTGCGACCAATATGCGGCCCGCATATTGATTATGCGATCGCATAATTGGCCGCATATTTGGCCTCGAACTAGGCCAGCCCTCTGATCCACTTTGCGACCATTATGCGGTCCGCCGAGTGATTATGCGACCGCATAATGGGCCACATACATGCACTTATTCGCGAACATTTTTTTCTAAGTCTGTAGGGTACTGTTCAATCCAAAAGGTCTGAACATAAATCTAATCTGGGCATCACGAAGTACCGGTTTTCTAGGTAAAAATTTTACGGGGCCTTACAGCTCTTACCATAACGAAGTCAACTTATGTGGCTTACTTGATGATATGTACTTCCTCCCCTTAGTTTCCTTTATTTTTTTAAATTGCTATGACATGTACATCCCCTCCCTGATTTCCCTTTATTTGTTTAAGTTTCTATGACATGAACATCCCCTCAACTCATCCCTATTATCAGCATAGCGGCGCTTGATGAGTGTCTGTGCTTTCCTAAAAATACCTTTTATAGTGGAAGGACTTATTTGCGGTATACTAGTCGATCAGTGGTGCGGTAGACGGTCTCGTACCTTTCTTTCTCAAGTTGTCCACTTGAGAGTACCAGTCTAGACCTTTCTAGAAAATCATATCCCGATTTGAAATATACATGCATCTTGTTAAACCTAGTACAAATTGAGACGTCATTGACGTAGCAACCCATTTAGATGAACCTTGTCCAAAGTCCAACAGTATTTCCATCATCCCAAAAGAAAATATCATAACACATGTCGACATGCTGATCGTTAGTGCGTAAATTGTCGAATCTAGAGGGGGAAAGGCCTAGCTTTTATTTGTTTGCAGAAAATGAAGCACGAAATCCCCAGGTTTGGTATGGTCCAGAATATTCCGCCTCTACTAATTGACTGGTAGAATGACCTTGCACCCTGCGATAGAAATCATGTGAGGAATGTATTGGGTAACCTGCCATCTTTGCTGAACATTCAACCAAACAGGGAATTGATCGAGGCTGCTACCATGTTCTAGATGAGAAGAGAGTTGTTTTTCGATTTGACAATATATCTCCTGGAAGAAATAGGGGGTTTCGCCTAGTTACAATAGGATAGCCCAGGACTATTGGTGCCAGAGAATCGCAATCCACGTGGTTTTATGAAAATGTTAGGTTTTAAGAAGAATGGTGAATTGGTTTGTCTAAATAATTCATACATCCCCTTAAAATTTCTATATAAGCCTTATGGTCATAGCAAATCATATAGCCTTCATCATGAGAAGCTAGCCATTACCTCTTTGGGATGGGTGCACCTCCCGGTTTATGTTTTAATATTTTGTTTCTTGGGTTTGTTGATCTTTCTGATGCAAGGGGGAAGGTTCATACTCGCTTTCCCATGGTTGTCAAGACCCTAATGGAGGGTATCGAGGGGAAAAAGTAGACTATCATCCTGATGATCTTAGCTGAGATGTACTTTGCTCTGGATCGATGCAAGCATGGGTCCGGACACTTTGAGGGTTATAATCTCTCGCTACAAGTTTGGTTTCCGGAACACTTTCATAGGGGTGAGTATCACTAGGAGCTTCTACAAAGGCCACTGAATGACTACATAGCCAGTAATCATCCGAAGAATATGACGTTCATTCCAGATAGGTTAACAAATCCTGGAAATACTGTAGGTTGGGTGTGTTTCTTCCGCAATCTGACATATGAGCAAGTGCATTGGATGTTTGAATGGTTTCCTAGTAGTGAGTTCATTATCAGATTCGAAGGAACTACTCACTTAGTATAGGTCAGTCTATGAGGTATCAACCCTTATGTCCTATAAGGGCAATGAGCCAAGCTGGACGGAAGCAAGTCATACCTCGTGTTTCACAAATGGTTTAGTATATGGCGGATTTCAAAGGAGATGTCATCCCTTCAAGTTCGAAGAGTAACACATGTGGAACCAAAAGATCATCATGGAAGGAGAGACTATTGAACCAGACAGGTATCACGCCAGCCATATGTACTATTATCTCTCATGGTTGGAGGACGACATAGCCGAGGACGTCAAATCGGGGGTCAATCTGAAAGATAGGATCATAGATGAGGTGGCTGAGGCATAGGTGAAGTATAAGAGGCTAAGCAAAAGGGTTTTCAAGTCTGAAGCTAAGCATAATTATTTGGAACAACATAAAGTAAACATGGTGGTGATAAGGTAATGGAAGGATATTTCCACTAGGTCGACAGAGAGATTCAAATATCTAGAGCAAGGATTGAAGGAACTAGAAGGGAAGATGAAAGATGCTTTGGGATTGTCAATGAATGGACAATAATGAAGGAGGGAGGCTGGCCAAGGCTTATTTGCTACTAGACATGCATGATCTGGAGAACATGATTGATGGGGTCAAGAGAGCCAAGCAAGGAGAAGGTGCTGCATGGGCCAAGTAGATTAAGAGATAATGTCCTTTACTGCTTTCAAGATTAGATTAGATTTCGATGTAATAAGTCTTAACACCATTAGTAACTTTGTTATTATTGCCGATTTAGTGAAAAATTGCTTTGGCTTATTTTTGCACTAACGAAATGAAGCAAACGATGGCACGAATTTTCTCCAAGTTTATGTGTCGCGTAGGCCCACCTCAGGCACAATGAGGTCCCCAAAGTTAGGACATGAATCATTGCATGACCTTACATGATACATGATTAAATACTGCAAGCACTCTTTTACTTCGTCTTACTGACTTGGTTACCTTTTATTTTTATCTTTCTTTGGATCATTCCCATTCCCCAAGGTTGGTTCGTGCATTCTGGCACCATCAGCTTACCACACCAGATTCAGAGGTCCTCCACCTCCTCCTCCACCTAGCGATCCAAAAAACAAAGGCAAATGAAAGATGGATGATCCAAGTGGTAACCGAAGGGACAATGTTACCATAACAGAGAATGTTGAAACCTCGAACGGAAGAAGCACGCCATGACAGAATAAGTTGGTCTTACGTTTGGAGCAGAAAATCCTAGAGTTGCAGGGTGTGCTTGAGCAGGTCCAAAATCTGGAAAATCTCTCTCTTGCCCTAAATGTTCCTGATGTCAACCAGCAAAACACAACCACTTAGAACCAAACACCACCACAAAACACACAAAACCAGAATCCACCATCGAGCTCTAAATCCTCCCATGCTACACCAGTATCAGATCCTGCTCCCCAAAACCTTAACCCACCACCAGTGCAAACCCATCAACAACATCACATCACCTAACCCAATATTCATAAACCACAACTTATCACACTCCTCAAAACACACCACAACCTACCCCTGATCCTCCTCAAACCTTGATCAATGATCACCCATATACCCAAGTTCTACGAACCCATCAAGGCAACCCGATATATGTGGAAACTTTACCCCATACCCCAAAAAAAACCCTATACATCCCTGAGCCAATCAAGAAGGACCCCAGGCAGCAATGGCAACGCACACCAATATGGTAACACACACTAATATGGTTAAACAACCAATTGTGACTTTGAACAAATCTGTGTTTGGAGTTCCTACACAAACCATGGAATCGTGTGGTGAACATGGTGTGGAATCTGGGCAACTAATGCTCTCTACGGNTACATGCATGCTAGTAGGTGAGGCTTTTTATTTGCCTCAATAGGATTAGTAAGGTAAGGTTTAGCCCAGTTTGTGTTGCTCTAGCCCTATGCCTTTGGAAAGATATCCAAATGGCTATGAGATTATATTCCCTCGTGAGACTTTGCCGGCATCTACACCATGATTCCTCTACATGAGGCTGCCATAAGGGCATTGTGAGGCGCAGAGGAGTGATTATGTAGCCAAGGCATAGAGGCAACACTACTGGTGCTATTGTACCCCTTATTTGTACTCTTCCTATGTGGTACTTTTTAGCTTTTTAGTATTAATAAAACTAGCCCTAGGCTCCTGCCTAGTGGATTTGCCAAAAAAAAAATCAAGAAGGACCTGCTCATTCGAAACATGGAAAAAGAACTCAAAAAACTAACAAGGAGAGTCCAGAGTGTTGAAGGTTGGAAGGGTGTTGAAGGCTTAAACTACAAAGATTTGTGTATCTAGCCAAATGTAGAACTATCGGAGGGTTACAAACCTCCAAAGTTTGAGTTGTTTGATGGCACTAGTGATCCAAAGGTGCATCTGAGAACTTACTGCGACAAGCTAGTAGGAGTAGTTAAGAATGAACAAATCCGCATGAAACTAATCATGTGAAGTATTACAGGAGACGTATTATCATGTACATCATTCAAAATTGAAAGAAGTGGGCAAATTAGGTAAGCATAGTATCAGATTTTATGGACAGATTCAGGTTCAATAAAAGAATGTGCTAGATGTTTTCTACATTCAAAACCTCAAGAAGAAGCCGACAGAAACCTTCCGCGAATATGCTACTCGTTAGAGATTAGAGGTCATCAAGGTAAGGCCACCACTTGAAGAATAACAGATGAACAAGTTCTTTGTTAGAGCTCAAGATCTGCAATACAATGAAAGGCTGATGGTTATCGAGAATCACAAGTTCTCAGACATCACCAAGTTAGGAGAAAGGATAAAAGAAGGAATCTAGAGCAGGATGGTGACTAATATTGAGGCACTGCAAGCCACAAACAAAGTCTTGTAATTAGGGGCAATTCGAAGAAGAAGGAAGTGGGTGCAATGATGGTGGCCCAGGTACAAAAGTCTCCCCTTACATACCAAACACCTCCACCCACATATCAACCTCACCTCCAAAATACCAATACCCCACCATCGCTTACCATACATATAACACCCAACCTGCATATTAACATTCACCTCTAACCACCTGCCAAAACTACCCAAAGCCATGACCAAACTTTGACTGTAGAGAGTCCAAAAAATACACCCCAATCGCTGAACCCATAGCCCAACTATACGAGAGACTAAAGGTCACTGGTTATGTTACCCATATTCCTATTATTGCTGTTGAGAACCTTCCTAGTGGATTAACCCTAACAAAACTTGTGCCTATCACTTAGGCATGAAGGCTAATACCATTGAAGAATGCGGCATGTTAAAGGACAAGATTTAGTGACTGATCGACACAAAGGTTATACATGCAAAGGAAGTCGTGCCAAATGTTTGTAACAACCCTTTCCCGGATCATAGGGGCGAGGGAGTGAATGTGATAGAAACTGATGAGGAATGGGATCAAGAGGGATCCATTGGACTTATTCAAGAGGAGGATACTCCCAAAACATCTCATGTCACCCTCTCATCGATTGTGGTGAAAACCCAGGCACTGTTTGAGGTCGAGGTAGCTACACCTTTCACGGTGATGATATCTCCCACATCATCTTATAAGTCCGATGTCGTCCCATGGGATTATGTTGCGGAGGCAAGAAGGAAAGGAAAAGCTAAGATGGAAAAAACAGGGTATGTACAGGGTATGACTAGAACTGGCATAGTTTATACACCTGAGAATCTTGGAGGAACAAGCAAAGAAGCTGCATCTAAGCCACCTGTTGTTGAAACGAGCACTGATGATCTTTAGCAGAAGGTACAAAAAAGAGAATACTATGTTGTTGATCACCTAAATAAGACTCCGACCCAGACATCCATTTTGTCATTGTTGCAAAATTCTGATGCGCACAAGAATTCCTTGATGAAGGTGTTAGGCGAAGTTTATGTGCACGCTGGTATCACTAGCAGAGAGACGGCTAACATGGTCGGGTAGGTACTGGAGAGCCATAAAATTACTTTCCACGAAGATGAGTTACCGCCATAGGGGTTGATCCATAACAAAGCGTTGCACATCACTATGCAATTTGAAGACAAGTTCATTACCAGGGTCTTGATAGATGGAGGTTCGAGCCTCAACATATGCCCACTGAACACTCTGAAAAGATTAGGTAAAGACCTGCATGAGATACTTATGGGGAGCATGAATATGAAAGAATTCGACGAATATCAGAGATCCACTACAGGAGAAATCAACCATGATCTACAGATTGGCCCGATCTGGTTTGATGTTGAATTCCAAGTGCTAGACATACGCGCCACCTACAACCTGTTGTTGGGACGACCATGGATACACGTAGCCGGGGCAGTTGCTTCTACCCTGCACCAGGAGGTAATCATTCATGGAGATAGAAGCAATCCTATTTACACCAACCAGACCGTGCCTATCATCGAAAACATGAGGAAATTAGGAGGAGAAACATACCACTGCATTGAACGAGTACGCAATTGAGAAGGGTTGATGGTGGAGCAATAATATAGAAATCATATTGATGTGGTTGGGATATGAACCAGGGAAAGGTCTTGGCTAATCGCTTCAGGAGATCACAAAACCCATACGATCGTAGTACCATGGCACGACCTTTGGGAAAGTCAGAGTGTGTGTTGACTATCGAGATCTGAATAGAGTAAGTCCTAAGGATGAATTCCCATTGCCCAACATACACATACTGATCAACATCTGCACCAAGCATGAACTCCAATCCTTTGTGGATTGCTTCGCGTGATACCACCAAACTTGGATGGATGGGGAGGACGCCGAAAAGACAGCCTTATCACACCATGGGGGATATATTGCTACAGAATTATGCCCTTTGGTTTGAAGAATGTTGGGTCCACATACATGAGGGCCATGACGGCTATTTTCCACGACATGTTACACTAGGAAATAGAGGTGTACATGGATGGTGTTGTCATCAAATCTAAAAAGAGTTCAGATCACATAGTAGACCTGAAGAATTCTTTCTACCGACTTCGAAAATATAATTTGAAGTTGAACCCTGCAAATTCACCTTTGGAGTACCTGCTGGGAAGTTGCTGGGTTTCATCGTCAACCGCCATGGTTTTGAGCTAGACCCGTGGAAAATCAAAGCTATTTAAGATTTGCCACCGCTAAAGAGCAAAAGGGATGTGATGCGTTTTCTAGGATGCCTCAATTATATCAGCCGTTTTATAGAACAATCAACAGTGATATGTGAGTTAATCTTCAAGATGCTGAGGAAATATGCTGCAACAAGCTGGACAGAAGAATGTCAAAAGGCTTTTGACAAAATCAAGGAGCACTTATCTAAACCACCTGTGTTGGCCCTGCTATAACTAGGAAGACCTCTGCTGTTGTATCTATCCGTGTTGGATGGACCCATTGGTTGCGTTCTAGGGTAACATGACAAAATCGAGAGGAAATAGCAGGCGATATATTATCCGATCAAGAATTCAACACCTTACGAGGCTCGGTATTCTTTACTAGAGTGCACCTGTTGTGCTTTGACATGGATAGACCAGAAGTTATGACACTATTTCTATGCGTGCACTACGTATATCATATCAAGGATGGATCCGCTAAAATACAACTTTTAGAAACTCATGCCTACAGGTAAGTTAGAAAAGTGGCAGATATTTCTAAGTGATTTCGACATCATTTATAAGACTCAGAAGACAGTCAAGGCGCAAGCATTGGCTGATCACTTGGCAGAGAAACCAAGAGACGGAGAATATAAACCATTGAAAATGTATTTTCCCGACTAGGAGGTGTCATTTGTGGGTGAAGATATTGACGAAACATATGACGGTTGGAGGATGATTTTTGATGGGGTAGCAAACTTCAAGGGAGTGGGCATTGGGGATATCTTAGTATTATAAACCAGTCAACATTATCCAGTATCCGCAAAGCTCAAGTTCCCGTGCATAAAAAATATGGAGGAATATGAGGCATGCATCTTGGGACTCAGACTGGTCGTCGACATGAATGTTCAGGAGTTGCTGGTAATTGGAGATTCAGATCTATTAGTACACCAGGTATTAGGAGAATGGGCTACCAAGAACAGTAAGATATTTCCATATTTGCATTGTGTACAAGAGTTGATCAAGAGGTTCACAAAAATAGAATTCAAGCATGTTCCAAGGATCCAGAATGAGTTCGCAGATGCATTACCCACCTTGTCTTCCATGATACAACATCCGGACAAGAATTTCACTGATCCTATCCCAATAGTGATTCGTAAGAAACCAGCTTATTGTGCTCATATTAAAGAAGAGTCTGATGGAAAATCATGGTTCCACGATATCAAGGAATATTTGGAGAAAGGAGAATACTCAAAAAATGCCACGAATACTCAGAAGCACACACTTCAAAGATTGGCCAACCATTTCTTTCAGAGCGGAGGAATTTTGTATAGAAGGACTCCTGACTTGGGATTGCTGCAATGTGTTGATGCCAAGGAGGCATCTAGATCGCTTGAAGAAATACACATCGGAACTTGCGAACCTCACATTATTGGGTTCGTTCTGGCCAAGAAAATATTAAGACCAGGGTATTTCTCGATGACCATGGAGACAGACTACATCAAATATGTTCAAAAGTGTCACCAATGCCAAATACAAGCTGATATGATATGAGTACCACCCAGCGAACTCAATGCAACGATTTCACCCTAGCCTTTATCTGCTTGGGGCATGGATTTCATCGGACCAATTGAACCCGCTGCTTCAAACAAACACATGTTCATTTTGTTGGCTATATATTACTTCACAAAATGGGTTGAAGACACTTCCTATAAGGATGTGACTAAGAAGTTCATAACAAATTTTATCCGGGATCGTATTATTTGTCGATTTGGAGTACCAGAGTCATCATTACTAACAATGCGCCAATCTCAATAGTGATCTGATGAAAGCTATGTGTGAAACATTCAAGATCAAGCATCAGAACTCTACAACATATAGGTCGCAGATGAATGGAGTCGTTGAAGCCGCGAACAAGAACTTCAAGAAGATATTGCAAAAAATGACGGACAACTACAAGCAATGGCATGAGAAGCTACCATTTTCTTTGCTCGGGTATCGCACCACAGCTTGTACGTCAACTGGGGCAATTCCCTATCTACTTGTCTATTGTACTGAAGTCGTTATTCCTGCCGAAGTGGAGATTCCTTCCTTAAGGATCATACAAGAAACCGAGCTCAACGATGCGGAATAGATACAGAGTCATTATTAACAACTGGCTCTCATTAATGCTAATAGGATGAATGTAGTATGTCACGGCCAACTCTACCAGAATAGGATGACGAGGGATTTCAACAAAGATGATAGATCGAGGTTTTCACGACCCGAATCCTAACCCATGTCGCAATGGCACCCAACACCGTAGTCAGGAAATCCAACATCAATCTACTGGTGAGTTTCTTTTAATTTACCAAAACATTTCCAACACTTACTTGGTTTAGATTTTAGACATGGGGCAAAAACGAATAACTTAGACAATCTTAAGCAGAAATAGTCATAAAAGTCATGATTTAATATTTACATCCCAAAAATAATGTCGACTAATGTGAGTGCCAATAACTAGTGTCACAAGTCTACAGTCATACTAGTAGAGTAAAAACAAAAGAAGTAATAGTCTGCCCTACTGTCTGAAAGGGAATAGACAAAAATAACAAAAGAAGACTCCATAGTGCTGCTGAGGGTCGTCAAGAGGAGCAGCTCATCGTGGAGTCTAGACCAGGTATATATCAGGGACGAACTCCGAACTGATACCCAGATACACCCGCCTCAGAACCTGTACAATTAAGTACAGAGCGTAGCATGAGTACATAAACAATATGTACCCAGTAAGTATCCAGTCTAATCTCGAAGAAGTAGTTATGAGAGGTTTACGTGACACTTAATAGGGTCAAAATAATATGTTTTAAATGTAAGGCTAAGCAAGGATGGCAATCATGAATAATAATGAAGACAATATCATCAAATATCCTTTACAAATACCTTTACGTGTCAAGTTCTCTAGCATATAAATTTCCTAGTTTTCTTTTTTTCATGGTACTTAACAGGTACATAATCACAGAACACCCAACATCTAAGAACACATAGCATACCGTGAACATACGACTGACACAACGCGAAAATAAATGTGCACTGCTGAAGGGTCGAACGGTTCGAACCATAGATGCATCTATTACACCGCTCACGAATCGAACATGTGACGCGATTGACATAATAGTAGGGCTACCCCGCTAGCGAATCATACCTGCGATGCGGGTACCCGTATACATGCACATAATTAACAGGAAATCAGGAATTCAGTAGATTTTGTAGTCACAGAGAAGGATTCAATAATATAAATTTCAGAATGTAACCTCCTAGATGTTCACTTAATAATTCAAGGATATTAGACAACCTAAATTAACATTTAAGACTATAGATACGACACATGTTGCATGCTTGTGAATCCTAAACTCCCCGACATAACATAATAGTAGCTACGCACGGACTCTCGTCACTTCATGCGTGCATAGCCCCCACAAATAAAGACATGCAATTATTCATATTCACCTATGGGGACGATTCCCTCTTAAGAGGTTAGAAAGGAGACTTACCTCGTGTCAAGCCTACTTTCCGGGTCAAGAACGTGCCCGAAACTCAAAATTCGTCGCCCAAGAACTGGAAGCTAGCCAATCATCACATTAACAAGTCAATCTATGCTCAAAAGTCCATAATTCTCCTACTTAAAATGTCATTTCAACCCAAATTGGAAAATCCTAAACTACACCCCCAGGCCCACATGCTCGGATTTCGGAATTTTTCAGAGGAAATACTTACCCATAGCCTAAGGATCAATATTATATGGTTTTTGTATGATTTCGTAACAAATTTCTTGGTCAATTCTTGTTTTTATCAAAACCCTAGGTTTCGCTCTAAATCCATGATTTCTACTAATTTAAGGTGTTAATCTACTCAATAATCCAAGTATTAAACTCATTTCATGGTAGGAATTACTTACCTTACAATGTCTAGGTCGAATCCCTCCTTCACCAGCTCTCCAAATCGTCCAAAATGATGTAAAGTGGTTCAAAAATGGCTAAGTCTCGCATTTAAGACGACCTCACTGCCTACAGGTTTTTCGCACCTGCGGCTCGAGGACTGCACGTGCGGTCTCGCATATGCGAGAAGAATTTCGCATCTGCGCAAAAGAGGGAGGGGGGTCAATGGTCGCATCTGCGGAGCGGAGACCGCACCTGCGGCTCCGCTTCTGCGGAAAATGATCCGCACCTGCAAAACTGGGCAACATATCCTGGAGTCGCACCTACAAGACTGGGACCACAGAAGCGGTCTTGCACTTGCGGCTATACCTCCGCAGGTGCGGTCACACCAGATCTGGTGCACCAGCAGTCTTTTAAGGCTGGTTTTTGCCTCGCGCTATGCCCGAATAGCATTCGGGACCACCCGAGACCCCGTCCGACTATACCAACAAGTCTTGAATCATACGGACTTGTTCGAGTCTTCGGAACGTCCGAAACAACGCTAAATCTAAAAATCATACCCCAAAACCTATTGGATCAAACTTAAGAACTTTAAGTACTTGAATTTACTTTCAACACACTGAAACGTACCCATACTACTCGGAATGACACCAAATTTTGCGAGCAAGTCATAAATGACATAACGGAACTACTCCCGGTCTCGGAATTCCGTTTGGACCTTGATAACACAAAAACACGTTCCCAACCTCAATTTGAACTTAAGGAAATTCTTATTTCACTATTTGGGGCTGAAACACTCCCGGGTCATCCAAAACCCGTTCCGAACACACGTCCAAGTCCGAAATCATCATAAGAACCTATTGGAACGTTCGAATCTTGATTCCGAGGTTGTTTACCAAAAATGTTGACCGACGTCAAAGTTTGCCTTTAAGGCCAACCTTCAGGAACTAAGTGTTCCTACCACTTCAAACTCCTCCAAACCTTGAACCACCCGTCCCCGCAAGTCATAAATCAGTAAAAGCAACTACGGGAGGTCTCATTTAGGGCATAGGGTCCTAAAACACAAAACGACTGGTCGGGTCATTAAATTCTCCACCTCTTAAACAAACGTTCATTCTCGAACTGGTCTAGAATCATACCTGGAGTGCTGAATAAGTGTGGATATCTGCTCCACATGTCCCCCTCGGACTCCCAAGTCGCCTCCTCGACTGGTTGGCCCCACCATTGGACCTTTACGACAAAAACCTTCTTGGACCTCAACTGGCGATCCTGCCTGTCAATGATAGCAACTGGCTCCTCCTCGTAACCCAACCTCTCATCTTGCTGAATGGTGCTGAAATCAACCACGTGAGATATGTCGGCGTGGTATCTCCGAAGCATGGACACATAAAAGACGGGATGAACCCCTGATAAACTAGGAGGTAAAGCAAGCTCGTAAGCAACCTCCCCAACTCGTCTCAACACCTCAAATGGTCCTATAAACCTTGGGCTCAACTTGCCCTTTTTCCCAAAGCTCATGATACCCTTTATCGGCGAGACCTTCAACAGAAACTTCTCTCCCTCCATAAATGATACATCACGCGCCTTCTGATCTGTGTAACTCTTCTGTCTGGACTGTGCTATGTGAAGTCTCTCCTGAATCAACTTCATCTTCTCCAAAGCATCCTTCACCAGATCGGTTCCATATAGCTTAATCTCGCCAGGCTCAAACCACCCGATAGGAGAACGACATCGCCGACCATACAAGGCCTCAAATGGAGCCATATCGATGTTGGACTGATAACTGTTATTATAAGCAAACTCGGCCAAAGGCAAGAACTGGTCCCACTGCCCTCTAAAGTCAATCACACATGCCCTGAGCATGTCCTCCAATATCTGAATTGTCCGCTCCAACTGCCCATTGGTTTGAGGGTGGAATGCTGTGTTGAGCTCTACCCGTGTGCCTTACTCACTCTGTACGACTCTCCAGAAGTGCGAGGTGAAGTGAGGACCTTGATCTGATATAATGGACACAGGAACACCGTGCAACCGAACTATCTCCCGAATGTAGATCTGGGCCAACCACTCTGAAGTATAAGTAGTAGTTACTGGAATGAAATGTGCCGACTTGGTCAACCTATCCACAATAACCCAAACAACATCAACCTTCTACAAAGTTTGAGGCAATCCAAATACGAAGTGCATAGTGATGCGCTCCCATTTCCACTCAGGTATAGGCATCTGCTGAAGTAGGCCTCCTGGCCTCTGGTGCTCATACTTAACCTGCTGGAAATTTAAACACCTAGCCACATACTCCACTATGTATTTCATCATCCGCCTCCACCAGAAATGCTGCCTCAAGTCACGATACATCTTCGTAGCACCAGGATAAATAGAATACCGTGAACTATGAGCCTCCTCTAGAATCCTCTCCCTCAGGCCATCAACATTGGGGACACATAAGCGACATTGAAGGCTCAGAACACCATCCTCTCCAATAGAAACCTCCTTGGCACCACCCTGTACCACTGCCTCCCTGAGAGCCACCAAGTGCGGATCATCATACTGCCGAGTCTTGATCTCCCCTAATAATGAAAACTGAGCCACCACACGTGCGAGAACTCGGCTAGGCTCTAAAAGTTCCAACCTCACCAGTCGATTAGCCAAGGACTGAATGTCCAAAGCTAGAGGTCTCTCTGCTGAAATGAAAGCTAAACTACCTATACTCTCCGCCTTCCTGCTTAAGGCATCTGCAACCACGTTCGCCTTGCCTGGATGATAAAGAATGGTGATGTCATAATCCTTCAGCAACTCAAGCCACCTACGCTGCCTCAAATTAAGATCCCTATGCTTGAACAAGTGTTGCAAGATGCGGTGGTCCGTATAAACCTCACAAGGCACCCTATACAAGTAGTGTCTCCAAATCTTAAGAGAATGAACAATCTCCGCCAACTCCAAGTCGTGCACAGGGTAATTTTTCTCATGAACCTTCAGCTGACGTGAACCATATGCAATAAATCGCCCTTCCTGCATCAACACACATCTCAAACCAACGCGTGAAGCGTCGTAATAAACTGTATACATCCCTAAGCCGGAAGGCAACACTAGAACTGGTGCTAAGGTCAATGCTGTCTTGAGCTTCTGAAAGCTCGCCTCACACTCGTCGGACCATCGAAATGGGGCATTCTTCTGGGTCAATCTAGTCAGAGGGGCTACAATGGATGAAAAAACCTCCACAAATCAGCGATAATTGCCAGACCCAAGAAGCTCATGATCTCTGTAGCTGAAGTAGGGTGTGGCTAACTCTGAACTGCCTCAATCTTCTTAAGATCCACCTTGATACTCTCTCCGGATACCACATGTCCCAAGAATGCCACAGAATCCAACCAAAACTCACACTTGGAGAAATTAGCGTACAATTTTTGTTCTCGCAAGGCTGGAGCACAACTCTCAAATGTTGCTCGTGATCTCCCAAGCTAAGTAAATCAAAATGTCATCAATTAATATGATGAAAAAAGAATCAATATAAGGCCTAAACACCTTGTTCATCAAATCCATAAATGCCGCTGGAGCATTAGTCAGGCCAAAAGACATTACTAGGAACTCATAATGACCATATCTCGTAAGAAAGGCAGTCTTCGAAACATCCGAGTCTCGAATCTTCAACTGATGGTACCCCAATCTCAGGTCAATCTTAGAAAACACCCGAGCACCCTGCAACTGGTCAAAAAAATCATCAATACGCGGCAACGGGTACTTGTTCTTGATGTTGACCTTGTTCAACTGGCAGTAGTCAATACACATTCGCATAGTCCCATCCTTCTTCTTCACAAATAACACTGGAGCACCCCAAGGCGATACGCTTGGTCTGATAAACCCCTTAGCCAATAACTCCTCAAGTTGTTCTTTCAATTCCTTCGGAGCCATACGGTATGGGGGAATAGATATAGGCTGGGTGCCTGGAGCTAAGTCAATGCAGAAATCAATGTCACGATCCGGTGGCATGCCTGGAAGGTATGAAGGGAATACATCAGCAAACTCTCGAACTACCGACATTGAATCAATTGTCGGGGACTCGGTGGTGGTATCCCGCACATAAGCAAGATAAGACAAACAACCCTTCTCGACAATAAATCGAGCCTTCAGGAAAGAAATAACCCAACTAGACGCACTAACTGAGGAACCTCTCCACTCCAATCTCAGAAACTCGGGCATGGCTAGAATAACAGTCTTGGCATGGAAATCTAGAATGGCATGATAGGAATATAGCCAATCCATACCCAGGATGACCTCAAAATCAATCATATCAAGCAACAGAAGGTCAGCTCTAGTCTCGAACCCACAGAATGTAACCACACAGGACCGATCCGGTTCACAACCACGGAATTTCCCACAGGAGTGGACACATAAACATGAGTACCCAAAGACTTACGAGGAATATCTAAGAAATGAGCAAAAATGGATGATACATAAGAATAAGTGGACCCTGGATCAAATAATACCGATGCATCTCTACTGCATACTGAAATAATACCTATGATCATAGAATCTGAGGCCACTGCATCTGATCTGGCCGAAATAGCATAGAATCTGGCTGGAGCGCCGGATGACTGACCTCCTCCTGAATGGACATGAGCTGGATAGGCTCCCCCTGCCTGGCCTCCACCTCTAATATGACCTCTACCAACCTGTCCTCCACATCTGGGTAGCCGGACCGCCGGTGCTGAACTCATAGGCTGGAAATTCTGCTGCACTGCCTTTCCCCAAAGCCTGGGACAAGTCCTCTTAATATGACCTGGATCCCCGCACTCATAACAACCTCTCGACACCATAGCCTGCTGCCCTGAAGGACCCTGAATAGCTGGAGGACGGTATGAACTCTCTGGCATAGCACTGAAATAAGGGCTGGAAGACCCCTGATGACCAGAATAAACGCCGGAGGAACCCTGAATGGCTGGTGGGTGATAAGAACTCTCTGGCATAGCGCTGAAATAAGTCCTCGTGGGAGCACCTCGAGGAGGTGGTGGGGGTGCTGAATATGGGGGCCTACTGGGCTAGCCCCTACCAAACTGACCTCTGCCCCTGGCTGGAGCACCTCTGAAATCCCCAGAAAATCTAGCTCTCTTATCATGCTGCCCCTGCTCTATGCCCCTCGATCGATAACCCTCAATCATGCGAGCAACCTCTATCACAAGCTGATAAGGAGTTCGCATCTCGACCTCTCGGGCCATGTTGGCCCTAATACCTAAGTGTAACCCGGCTACTACTCTCTCTGCTTCAGTAGGAAGTATCATGAGTGCATGACGAGAAAACTCAAAAAACCTAGCCTCGTAGTCGGTCACCAACATCTGACCCTGCTCCAGTTGCTCAAACTGATACCACAGCTCTTCCCTCTCAGAGGGTGGAATATATCTATCCAAGAATAACTGAATGAACTGCTCCCAAGTGAGGGGAGGATAATCTACCGGTCTGCAGAGAATGTAGGACGACCACCATCTGCGCACCCTGCCCTCTAGCTGAAAAGTAGTGAAGTCAACTCCATGGGACTCCAGTATCCTCATGTTGTGCAGTCTGTCCCTGCACCTATCAATAAAGTCCTGGGCATCCTCATGACGCTCACCTCTGAAGACAGGAGAGTACAGTCGGGTCCATCTGTCTAATAACTTCTATGGATCGCCGTCCGCAGCTGGTCTGGGCTCAGGTGCTGCTGCTGCTGCTACTGGCTGAACCCCGCCCACGGGCAGTGTACCCGAGGTTTGATAGACTGCCGCTGCATGTCCTGCGGCCTGGGCAGTAGGGGTCTGTGTCCTCCCTCCCGCCTGAGATGTGGCCGGATCCGCTGGAAATAAACCAGCCTGAGTCATGGTGTCCATGAACCGCATCATCCGTCCCATGACCTCCTGGAATCCTGGCGCCGTCATAAAGTCCAATGGGACAGGATCTGCTGGGGGCACCTCGCCCTGCTCCTCAGTAATGGGATCTTCTGCTGATCCGTTGGTGGTGCAACTGAAACAGCTCTGGGACGCCCTCGGGCCGATGCCCTCCTTGACCTCTGCCACGACCTCAGATGACGGGGGTAGTGGCCCCTCCCGGGTCTGAAACGTAAGCTGCGCGCGTCCTTACCATCTGTAAGAGAATAGAAGAGTGAGATTTAGTATACCATCAACTGCACGATAGAAGATGAATAAAGAGAGGTTTCCTAACACCCTATAGCCTCCCTAAGATAAATACAAACGTCGACGTACCGATCTGCAAGACTCTATTGGGTTTGCCCGTAACTTGTGAGACCTACGTGAACCTAGAGCTCTGATACCATGTTGTCACGACCCGAATCCTAACCCAGGTCACGATGGAACCCAACACGTAGTCAGGCAAACCAACATCAATCTACTGGTGAGTTTCTTTTAATTTACCAAAACATTTCCAACACTTACTTGGTTTAGATTTTAGACATGGGACAAAAACGAATAACTTAGACAATCTTAAGTAGAAATAGTCATAAAAGTCATGATTTAATATTACATCCCAAAAATAATGTCTACTAATGTGAGTGTCAAGAACTAGTGTCATAAGTCTACAGTCATACTAGTAGAGTAAAAACAAAAGAAGTAATAGTCTGCCCTACTGTCTGAAAGGGAATAGACCAAAATAACAAAAGAAGACTCCATAGTGCTGCTGAGGGTCGTCAAGAGGAGCAGCTCACCGTGGAGTCTAGACCAGGTATATGTACCCAGTAAGTATCCAGTCTAAACTCGAAGAAGTAGTGACGATAGGTCGACGTGACACTTACTAGGGTCAAAATTATATGTTTTAAATGTAAGGCTAAGCAGGGATGGCAATCATGAATAATGATGAAGACATGATCATCAAATATCATTTAAAAATTCCTTTACGTGTCAATTTCTCTAGCATATAAATTACCTAGTTTTCTTTTTTCATGGTATTTAACAAGTACATAATCACAGAACACCCAACATCTAACAACACATAGCATGCCATTAACGTACGGCTGACACAACGCGAAAATAAATGTGCACTGCCGAAGGGTCGAACGGCTCGAACCATAGATGAATCTATTACACCGCTCACGAATCGAACATGCGACGCGATTGACATAATAGTAGGGCTAGCCCGTTCGCGAATCATACCTGCGAAGCAGGTACCCGTATACATACTCATAATTAACAGTAAATCGGGAATTTAGTAGAGAATATACTTATAGAGAAGGATTCAATAATATAAATTTCAGAATGTGACCTCCTAGATGTTCACTTAATAATTCAATGATTTTAGGCAACCTAAATTAACATTTAAGACTATAGATACGACACATACAACATGCTTATGAATCCTAAACTCCCATACATAACATAATAGTAGCTACGCACGGACTCTCATCACTTCGTGCGTGTGTAGCCCCCACAAATAAAGACATGCAATTATTTATATTCACCTATGGGGACGATTCCCTCTTACGAGGTTAGAAAGGAGACTTACCTCGTTTCAAGCCTACTTTCCGGGTCAAGAACGTGCCCAAAACTCAAAATTCGTCTCCCAAGAATTCAAACCTAGCCAAACATCACATTAACAAGTCAATCTATGCTCAAAAGTCCATAATTCTCCTACTTAAATGGTCATTTCAACCCAAATTGGAAAATCCTAAACTACACCCCAGGCCCGCATGCTCGGATCCGGAAATTTTTGGAGGAAATACTTACCCATAGCCTAAGGATCAATATTATATGGTTTTTGTACGATTTCGTAACAAATTTCTTGGTAAATTCTTGTTTTTATCAAAACCCTAGGTTTCGCTCTAAACCCATGATTTTTTCTAATTTAAGGTGTTTATCTACCCAATAATTCAAGTATTAAACTCACTTCATGGTAGGACTTACTTACCTTACAATTTCTAGGTAGAATCCCTCATTCACCAGCTCTCCAAATCATCCAAAATGATGTAAAGTGGTTAAAAAATGGCTAAGTCTCGCATTTAATATGACCTCACTGCCTACAAGTTTTTCGCACCCGTGGCTCGAGGACCGCACCTGCGGTCTCGCATCTGTAAGAAGAATCTCGCATCTGCGAAAAAGAGGGAGAGGGGTCAGTGGTCACATCTGCAGAGCGGAGACCGCACCTGCGGCTCCGCTTCTGCGGAAATTGATCTGCACCTGCAAAACTGGGCAGCATCCCCTGGAGTTGCACTTGCTAGGCTGGGACCGCAGAAGTGGTTTCGCACCTGCGGCTATACCTCCGCAGGTGCGGTCGCACCAGATCTGGTGCACCAACAGTCTTTTAAGGCTGGTTTTTGCCTCGCGCGATGCCCGGATGGCATCCGGGCCCACGCGAGACCCCGTCCAAATATACCAACAAGTTCCTAAATCATAATACGGACCCGCTCAAGCCTTTGGAACGTCCGAAACAATGCTAAATCTAAAAATCATACCCCAAAACCTATTGGATCAAACTTAAGAACTTTAAGTTCTTGAATTCACTTTCAACACGCCGAAACGTACCTATACTACTCGGAATGACACCAAATTCTGCAAGCAAGTCATAAATGACATAACAAAATTATTCCCGGCCTAAGAATTCCGTTTAGACCTCGATAACATAAAAACACATTCCAAATCTCAATTTGAACTTAAGGAAATTCTTATTTCACTATTTGGCACTGAAACGCTCCTGGGTCATCCAAAACCCGTTCCGAACACACGCCCAAGGTCGAAATCATCATACGAACTTACCAGAACCTTCGAATCTCGATTTCGAGGTCGTTTACCAAAAATATTGACCGAAGTCAAACTTGGCCTTTATGGCCAACCTTAAGGAACTAAGTGTTCCTATATCACTCCAAACTCCTCAAAACCTCGAACCACCCGTCCCCGCAAGTCATAAATCATTAAAAGCAACTAAGGTAGGTCTCATTTAGGGAACAGGGTCTTAGAACACAAAATGACTGGTCGGGTCATTACAGAGGCAATTCACACTGGGGCAGTTGGTACTGAAATGGATCTTCCCGCATCAGGATGAAGCAAATGGAAAATTCTCACCTAACTAGAAAGGACCTTACATGGTTCACTGAGTACTAACAGGAGGAGTGTTTATACTTTTGAAGAAGTGGATGGGGGAAATATGGCCAAAACCTATCAACTCAGATGCAATCGAGAGATGTTACGTTTAAGATTATGTTTGCACTTTCTATTTGATGTAACCTAAGTTATGCTTGACCTGATTCCCATTTAAGAGGGTAAATATAGGCAGCCTTGTAGGTTCGATCACATCATAATAAAATCTTCATTCCCCTCTATGGTCAGAAATTGGGGCAAGATTTCGAGTTTGTCAATATCATTATGTCAAGGATCGCCAAGAAGTGTATCGCTGAAAATATGCCTTCAAACTGGGGCAGAATTTTGAGGGGGTACTCAAAATTCCGAAATAAGAAGGTCGCAATATCTCAAAGCATTGCACGATCTATGATTCGACTAAACTGTTTACTTTTGTTCATTATCTTTAAACCAGATGCATTACTTACATATGATTTACTATAAATGCATATTTTTTCAAAAACCCGCAATATTTTTAGTAGCCAGATTGTCACGATCCAAAATCCATAAGGTCGTGATGGCGCCGGACATCACTCTCAGGCAAGCCAATCATTAAATGGTTAAGTTAAATTTCCTGTTTTAGCATTTTTGAAATCATTACCTTTCACTTTATTACATAATAACTGAATAAAATTCGCTAAGTAAATATGACAGTTTAATATTCCATTTATATAAAATACATCCCAAACACATCCTACAACCCTGTGTCACAAGTGCATGAGCAAATTCTAAGAATTTAACAAATACTACAAAGCTTGTCCGAAATACAAATTGGACAAGGAATTTAAACTGAAAATAAATACAATATGAGGGAGACTCTGTCGGCTGCGGGTCGCCTCCGGATGATGCAGCTCACCTAAGTCTCAAAGCCGGCCACATCGTTGTGAAAGAACCTGTGCAATAAAAATGCACAACAAGTGTAGCATGAGTATGAAAACAACGTGTACTCAGTAAGTATCCCGCCTAACCTCAAAGAGGTAGTGACGAGAGGTCGATTTGACACTCACTAGGGTTCAGCAATATAATTAATAAGATATGGTAACGACAATAGGCATACAAAGATGATAAAACAGTAAACATTGAAGTAAATGCAATGCAAATAAAACTGGAAGTAAATAAACAATTACTACTTCATTTTCCCCCAAATATCTTTCATCCATGAAGTATTTAACAATTTAGCATGCGCATACGGGATAAGGACAACCGGCCTGAGCCATCATAACAATCATATATGTGCACTGTCAAGGGTCAAACGGCCCGAACCATAATGTATCTTTTAATCCGCCGTGGCGTACGGCCCGCTCCCATGAGAGTGGGGGAAGTACACTCCGCTCGCAGAATGTAAATTGTGAAGCGGTCACATGCACACACAATATTCTTCATAAATTACTTTCTAGTGAACAATTCCTTTAAATTATCAAATTCCATGATCTCAGGGAACAAGGCTACATATAACATGAATTCATGAAGCATATAATTCATTTCGAGGAAAAACACAAGGCACGATGTGGGCCTAACTACCCGGACATAACAATAATAGCCGCTACGTACGGACTCTCATCACTTTGTACGTACGTAGCCACCACAAACATTAACACATAGCATTTAGATCACCTATGGGGACAATTCCCTCTTACAAGGTTAGAAAGGAGACTCACCTCGCTCCGAAATTCCATAACCGGCTTCCAAACCCTTCCGACGACTCCAATTGATGCACAACGCCCCAAAACTATTCAAATAATGGGAAAACTAATAGAAATTCACTCTAATAATTGTAACAATTCAAATTATATAAGTTCCCAACTCCGCTCGAAAAGTTGACCAAAATGCCCTCGGGCCCGGATTCTGAAATTTCTCGAAGATAAATTCTACCCATAGCTTTACTAACTCAATTATACAATTTACTCTAATTTTTCATACTCAAATTCATGGTAAAATTCCAAAATTCCAAATTCTTGGTCTTCCCCAAAAATCCAAATTTATACTAATTTTCCATGTCTAAATCCATGTAAGATCATATATTTAACTCAAAAATAGGAAGAAATCACTTACCTCGTGTTGCTTGGTGAAAATCCCTCTTTGAGCTCTCCAAAATCGTCCAAACCAAATGAAATAAATGCACCAAAACTTGTGTTTAAAACAATCTGCCCAAGCTTCATCGAGTTGTACCTTGCGCTGTGCAGGCTGTACATCCTATTACAATTTTCCCTTATTGTAAACCTTCTGTTAGAACGCCCATAACTCCTTGTAGAAACATCCAAATTACAAACGGTTTAAAGATTTAGAAACTAGACTCGAGTATCTTTAATTTTATAGGCTGTACACCATATAACTCTTTATATATTCCGAGATATGAGCTTCTAAAGTCGGCTCCATGCATCAGAAAATTCTGTCAAAACTGCTCCACCAACCATCTTCAATCGATCATAACTTTCTGATAAAATGTCTAAATCATGAATGGTTTAACTTTATGGGAACTAGAATGCAATATATACAACTTTTGTGTTTTGAAATATTTTATAATCCTTATATATTTCTAGATATAAGCTTCCAAATTCAGCTCCATGATTGCACTAGTTGCTGTCAAAATAGCCTTCTGCAGAAAATTTCAGCAACTCTTTGGTCCGAAATTCATTCCGTTAACCTTCCGAAATCCACCCGAGGCCCTAGGAACCTTAACCAATTATACAAACATGTCCCAAAATATGATACGAACTCGATCGACACCTCCAATCACATCAAACCACGTCGAATTCATGAATCGCACTCCAATTCAAGCTTTATGAACTTTGAAATTTCAAACTTCTACATCCGATGCCGAAACCTATCAAATTACGTCCGATTGACCCCAAATTTTGCACACAAGTCATATTCGACCTTACGGACCTACTCCAACTTTCAGAATTGAAATCCGACCCCGATATCAAAAAGTCAAACTCTCAGTCAAACTTCTCAAAAACCTTCAAATTTCTATTGTTAGCCAAATGACTTCAAAATGACCTACGAATCTCCGAATTCACTTCTGATCGTGCTCCCAACTCCAGAATCACCATACGGAGCTATTCCCAAATTTGGAATCCCAAACGGACATCAATAACACCGAAATTCACTTCAACCCAGACTTATGAAATTCCTTCTAAAATGCTAACCTCCACAATATACGCTGAAATGCTCCCTAGCTATCCAAAACCAGATCCGAGCATACGCCCCAATCCAAAATCATCATACGAACCTGCTGGAACCTTCAAATCCTGATTCCGAGATCGTTTACTTCAAACTCCAGTCTTAGTCGATTCTTCCAACTTAAGGCTTCTGAAATGAGAACTTTCTTTCCAATTTGACTCCGAACTTCCCGAAATTCAATTCCGACCACACCTACAAGTCATAATACCTGAAACAAAACTGCTCATGACTTCAAACCGCTGAACGACACGCTAGAGCTCAAGACGATCGGTCGGGTTGTTACATTCTCTCTCATATAAACATACGTTCATCCTCGAACGTGCCAAGAACTGCTCTGGAGTTATCTGAAATCGCTGTTTAACATCTCGTGCACCTGCCCGTGCTACCACAGCCCATTTGAGCACATAAGCTTGATTAAATATGAAGATATCCTCTTTTATCCATACAATAAGCTCAGAAACCAGTTCCAACACCTGAAATTCTCTGCCAGACCTGTTTCCAATATATAAACAACGTATCAACTACCACACGAGGTACCAAAACACGACTGAGTACCTTTGGTGAGTTAGCATCATGCACCGCATAATTCACCATCTAACCACAATGACGTTCCAAGAACCTTAATAGCCAAAATTCTACGAATATGATGCTCCCAATGCATCTGGTGATATACATATACATCCTGCTATAATGCCGACGATACCACCACAATGGAGGAGATGTGCAGAAATTGCTAACCAATTTCAGAGTTAACCAAACATTGATTCTCTCTTTTTTGACTAAAATCATCACCTCACTACTACGCTAATACTGGCCTTTGTTCTTTACCATACTTCACAAAATCTTATCGCACTGATCCCTGATCCAATAGCCTCGTCTCACCCAGTATGAGCTGCTCAAACAACCAATCACCCCATACATGACCAACAGTCTCACACGATGCCACAATGCGCCAATAGGCCACAATTCGAACATGATACATAAGGAAATGACTCGGGAAGGGACTACTCAACTCACGCAACTAACATGGATTTCCTTAGAAAATAGGAAGCAAAACACAAGAAAAATAAATATAGGAACCTCACTCAACATCACCCTGTTACGGTGTGCAACTCAATCCAAATAACATAACCGTGGCGGCGTGCCACCCGATCCCATCATAAAATTCACATAAGGAAATATACACGAAGCTGAATTGCTCACCATTACAAATTACTGAATACCGGTCCTAAGCACGCTAGTGCATAATACCATCCTAGGGAGACTGATAGAGCCATATGCTACAAAAATTAAGCACAACTGAGGTGCGATATATATATATATATTATATATATATATATATACACACTCTGAAATCTCAAGAGCCCTCCTGCTCACATAACATCATCACTATGTTGAATCTTAACACATAGGAATTTCTCAAGCCGTTCACAACTCACACGGCACAATAATAACCTTACATGAAATGAACGAAGACGGAACAACATCCGATATTCCAGCACCCCTCCTTGAGGAGCGCTATACTGAAAGGAACACATCTGCCTCACATGAAGCCCATAATACTGTTTAAACCCATTCACACACTTCAAGTTGATTCTGCTCGCACCGAACTAGGCTGATAGCCTTACCTGGGTCCATAATAACCAACTTCTTCTCATAACACGCAAGAACAACCATCATAGCCGGGCCAAACACCCCACAATTCACAACATAATGAACTGAACGCCTCCCAAGCATAAATTCTCACATAAGCAATATTACACTTCCTTATACTCAATCTAAATCTTCAATCCATTGCGTGTCTACATGTCACACTCATACGATCTTCCTGTGGTCATGCTCTCATGACCTTTCCCACGAGGTAACAAGTCTGCACATCCATACCACCGACCACACTAATACTGCAAAACACATCAAGAACCCATGACCAGGATACAAAGCCTCTTTCACCAAACACCGATCTCAGGTGACACTGGAGACAACACCAGCTTACTCTAGACATTTGAAATCCCTTCTTCTTGCTCACCCGAGCTCATGACATCCTTGTCAACACCGAACCGAAAACTTGATCCTTATTTCCAATTACATACTGCTTACTACACATGTATGCCAATATGGGATAGCGCAAGAATTTCATCATAAATCTTGAACCACTAATAGGGTGAACACCCCTTCATATAGAAACCTTTTTTTCTCCTTTTCTCACCTCAATTCAAGAGAACCATAACAACACACGAGTGAATTCTCATAATCACAAAACAGGCAAATCCTCAAGGAATAGTCTATACCCCCATGATCCTTCCGGGATCCGCCTACACCTGACAAGCCATAATACTTGAATGCTTCCAAATAAATCCATTACGGCGGCCGACAAGCCTCGCACACACCGGCACAAACCACATGCATAACTTAATCACATTGAAGGAACTGATCACTGTCGCACATGTTCCATTCCAACCATGGCTAACCAATCTATCTTATTTTAATCATCCTTAATCGCCTCAGAAACAATAGTAACCCCATTCAACTCATAACAAACTCAATCCTCACTCATCCCGAGTGGCCTTGACTCACGAGACCATGCTATCTCAATCCCACAAACCGTCTCACACCCTTCTGATAATCTATTTACACCCCGGAGTTTACTTCTCTCACTCCCCCAATACTATCTTGCACACTGAAAAATATTATCGAACAATTCAAACATTTTCCCTTTCTCAGAAATTATACTGCAAAAGCTCGATTCTTAATCATACTGCTGCCTGAAACCCTTAAACACCGCATTCTTAACCTTCGAGTTTGCTAGGACCGCCACTCTGATGTGGCCCCGAATACAATCCACTCCAAGGCTTTTCTAGCACACGAACACCCTTTCAATGAAGCACGTGACTGAGTCAGTACCCTAACAACTCGCCTATGCCTTAAGCATAAATTCTGAATCTTCCAATGCCTAACCCTGGTTCAATAGGGCCAACTTTTAAACACATTTATCAAATCCCATGCATAATTACCATTTTACTCTTTCCCCTTAGCTTCAATAACTTGCCAATACACCGATAATCCGTAACCCCATGAGAAGATAATCCTGCAACCCAAATGCAGGCGATGTGACTCTCCCACTTAGCCCGCAGCTACTCCTTGCACCACTCTGGACCCCACCGAAATCTTTCTAAATTCTTCTGTTTGCATTCCCTAAATACTCAAGTTCCCTAGCATCATTCACATATTTGGCCTCCCACCGAATAACCACTAGAATTTCTTGCAGAAACTTGCCAACTACATGACCGCTAACCTTCCCATAAGAGATAGCCCACATGTGGAAATTACCAACTGACACCTTCCAATGACGATGTACTGCACACTCTCTACAACATCAATACCCCATCCTAAGCCTATTCTCATTCACCAACTTTACCAGTCCGTCCGCCCTTCATGGACATCTACTAAATGCGCTACAATATCTTCTAATTCACCACTATGCTGCCGCTCTCCTACTTTGGTTAACCTCATTCCTTTAAGCACTACCTGACTTCCTTTTCTTACACTTGTCCTTTTAGAAATTTAGCCGACGCCTGATACTTCTCACATGTATTCCTTCATCGTATGTTGCCCAATTCAATATCATTCTCTGTAGATCTTAAACCAGCAGATCACCACGACTTCAAACTCTCCGAAGATCATCTTTCTCGAGATGCCTTCATTAGAAATAACTATTCACTTCTGAACCACCACACAAAACGATCTCTGAAAACCGCTTCATCAATACTACTTCACAACACTCTGACCCAATGCAACCGAAGAACTATAACACCGGTGAACTTAACACATTCTATTCGATCAAAATAGTGATACCACATCACAGATGAAAACTCCACCTCGCTTGATAACACCAAGTCTTATTACTTTATCCCCAGACTTGAACATTCATAGTCCAATTGCCCTTCCTCCGCCGGAACTAAAATACTGAAATCTCAAAATTACGCTCTGAGAAGACCTCCCTTCAAGTCATTCATTACCCCGACATAGGGGAGAACATTCTACCATCATATCAATATCGCACGATAACCAATCATAAGTATCATAATAATCTGAGAATAGCCTCAAAGTTCTCAGAAACACAACAACTGAACTGAAACAACATAATATTCTTTTGCAGGGCAACAACAACAACCCCAACCAACTACACATGGAAAACATCCCGCACCATATCCATAGTACCATTTCAATTCCTCAAATACACGTTTCATAGCAAGCACTTCGCGACGTATAAGATTGAGTAGGAAGAACATAGGCATAAGCCTCAAAGGAATCGAATCGCACGATGATGAATCAATAAGGGAAGTACTCCTAACAGTCCTGTAGCCTCTCGAAGATAAGTACAGACGTCTCCGTATCGATCTGCAAGACTCTACTAGACTTGCTCATGACTCGTGAAACCTAAGGGAACCTAGTGCTCTGATACCAAGTTGTCACGACCCAAAATCCATAAGGCCGTGATGGCGCCGGACACTACTGTCAGACAAGCCAATCATTAAATGGTTAAGTTAAATTTCATGTTTTAGCATTTTTGAAATCATTACCTTTCACTTTATTACATAATAACTGAATAAAATCCGCTAAGTAAATACAACAGTTTAATATTCCATTTTTATAAAATACATCCCAAACACATCCCAGAACCCGGTGTCACAAGTGCATGAGAAAATTCTAAGAATTTTACAAATACTACAAAGCTTGTCCGAAATACAAATTGGACAAGGAATTTAAAATGAAAATAAATACAATATGAGGGAGACTTTGTCGGCTGCGGGTCACCTCCGGATGATGAGCTCACCTAAGTCTCCAAGCCGGCCACATCACTATGAAAGTACCTGTGCAATAAAAGTGCACAACAAGTGTAGCATGAGTACGAAAATAACGTGTACTCAGTAAGTATCCCGCCTAACCTGAGAGAGGTAGTGACGAGAGGTCGACTTGACACTCACTAGGGTCCAGCAATATAATTAATAAGATATGGTAACATCAATAGTCATACGAGGATGATAAAATAGTAAACATTTAAGTAACGGCAATGCAAATAAAAGTGGAAGTAAATAAATAATTACTACTTCATTTTCCCCCAAATCTCTGTCATTTCAATATTCATGAAGTATTTAACAATTTAGCATGTGCATACAGGATAAGGACAACCGGCCTGAGCCATCATAATAATAATATATGTGCACTGCCAAGAGTCGAACGGCCCGAACCATAATGTATAGTTTAATCCGCCATGGCATACGGCCCGCTCCCATGAGAGTGAGGGAAATAACGCTCCGCTCACGGAATGTAAATTGCGAAGCGGTCACATGCACACACAATACTCTTCATAAATTACTTTCCAGTGAAAAATTCCTTTAAATTATCAAATTCCATGATCTCAGGGAACAAGGAACATGAATTTATGAAACATATAATTCATTTCGAGGAAAAACACAAGGCATGATGTGGGCCTAACTACCCGGACATAACAATAATAGCCGCTACGTATGGACTCTCGTCACTTTGTACGTACGTAGCCCCCACAAATATTAACACATAGCATTTAGATCACCTATGGGGACAATTCCCTCTTACAAGGTTAGAAAGGAGACTCACCTCGCTCCGAAATTCCATAACCGGCTTCCAAGCCCTTCCGACGACTCCAATTGATGCACAACATCCCAAAACTATTCAAATAACGGGCAAACCAGTAAAAATTCACTCTAATACTTGTAACTATTCAAATTATATAAGTTCCCAACTGCGCTCGAAAAGTTGACCAAAATGCCCTCGGGCCCGGATTCTGAAATTTCTCGAAGATAAATTCTACCCATAGCTTTACTAACTCAATTATACAATTTACTCTAATTTTCATGCTCAAATTCATGGTAAAAGTCAAAAATTTCAAATTCTAGGTCTTCCCCAAAAATTCCAAATTTATACTAATTTTCCATGTCTAAATCCATGTAAGATCACATATCTAACTCAAAAATAGGAAGAAATCACTTACCTAGTGTTGCTTGGTGAAAATCCCTCCTTGAGCTCTCCAAAATTGACCAAACTAAATGAAAGAAGTGGGCTAAAACTCGTGTTTAAAACAATCTGCCCAGGCTTCATCGAGTTGCCTTGCGTTGTGCACGTTGTACATCCTATTACAATTTTCCCCTTCTGTACACCTTCTGTTAAAACGCCTAGAATTCCTTTTAGAAATATCCAAATGAAAAAATGTTTGAAGATTTAGAAACTACACTCGAAGATCTTTAATTTGATAGGTTGTACACCATATAACTCTTTATATATTCTGAGATATGAGCTTCTAAATTTGGCTCCATGCATCAGAAAATTCGTCGAAACCGCTCCACCAGCCATCTTCAATCAATCATAACTTTCTGATAAAATTTCCAAATCATGAATAGTTTAAATTTCTGGAAACTAGAATGCAAGGAATACAACTTTTGTGTTTGGAAAATTTTCAGAATCCTTATATATTTCAAGATATAAGCTTCCAAATTCAGCTCCACGATTGCACTAGTTGCTGCCAAAACAGCTTTTTGCAGAAAATTTCAGCAACTCTTTGGTCCGAAATTCATTCCGTTAACCTTCCGAAAGCCACCCGAGGCCCTCGGGACCTTAACTAATTATACCAACATGTCCCAAAACATAATACGAACTCGCTCGAGGCCTCAAATTACATCAAACCACGTCGAATTCATGAATCGCACTCCAATTCAAGCTTTATGAACTTTGAAATTTCAAACTTCTACATCCGATGCCGAAACCTATCAAATTACGTCCGATTGACCCCAAATTTTGTACACAAGTCATATTCGACCTTACGGACCTACTCCAACTTTCAGAATTGAAATCCGATCCCGATATCAAAAATTCAAACTCTCGGTCAAACTTCTCAAAAACCTTCAAATTTCTATCGTTAGCCAAATGACTTCAAAATGACCTACGGACCTCCGAATTCACTTCTGATCGTGCTCCCAACTCCGAATTCACTTCTGATCGTGCTCCTAACTCCGACCACACCTACAAGTCATAATACCTGAAACAAAGTTGCTCATGACTTCAAACCGCTGAACGACACGCTAGAGCTCAAGACGACCGGTCGGGTCGTTACACAGATTTTACCGAGGGTGACTGGAACAAGGTGTTAAGACATGAGCGAAGGAAAATTGAGGAATCGATAGCACTAACAGACTATCCCCCCCCCCTCCCCCCACAACTCACAGTTTTTCTTTAGGAGCAGGCATGATAGATATAACAAGCACGTCCGCAAATATATACATACAATGAGATNGATAGCACTAACAGACTACCCCCCCCCCTCCCCCCACAACTCACAGTTTTTCTTTAGGAGCAGGCATGATAGATATAACAAGCACGTCCGCAAATATATACATACAATGAGATCACTATCTTCACACTGACAAAATTCGCCAAGCACAAATGCATCAACCTAAGGACCACTTTTCCCTCTCATATTTAATTGTTGTTTTTCCTACATAGGGCTAAGCACTACCTTATTACATTGCATAGGGCTAAGCACTGCTTTCATTATTGCATAAGGCTAAACAATGCCTTCCTCTACTTGAGACTAAATATTGTCTCCATTGCATTGCATAGGGATAAGCACTGCCCTCATCATTTCATAAGACTAAACGATGCCTTTCTCTGAATGAGACTAACCACTGTCTCTGTTACAATGGTTGAGGCTAAGCACAACCTCCATTATTTCATAAGGCTAAACGCTACCTTTCTCTGTACGAGACTAACCATTGTCTCCATTACATTGCATGAGGCTAAGCACTGCCTCGATTATTGCATAAGGTTAAATGTTGACTTCCTCTGCATGAAGCTTAGCACTGTCTCCATTACATTGCATGAGGCTAAGCATTGCCACCATAATTTCATAAGGCTAAATGTTGTTTTCCTTTGTATGAGACTAAGCACTGTCTCCATTACATTGCATGAGGCTAAGAACTGCCTCTATTATTGCATAAGGCTAAATTCTACCTTCCTTTGCATGACACTAATCACTATCTCCATTCCATTGCATGAGGCTAAGCACTGCCTCTATTATTGCATAAGGCTAAACGCTTCCTTTCTTTGCATGATACTGAGCACTGTCTCCATTGCATTGCATGAGGTTAAGCACTGCCTCCATTATTTCATATGGATAAGTATTGTCTTCCCCTGCGGAGGGCTAATCACTGACCTCATTACATTGCATGAGACTAAGCGCCGCCTCTATTATTTGCATAAGGCCAAGAATTGCCATGTGTCATTCTCGCATACAACTAAGCATCACAAGTTCCCTTTATCAAGAAATCAATATCAATGCATCCATGAATTTCATGGGTTGAAACATCACCACATTGTCTGAATACGTCATAGTCTGAAGGCATCATCCTCATAGCCTAAGGACATCATGGCATGGCTGGAGGTTCTATCGAAATTGGATATCATTATCAAAGGCTTCATAGTCCAGAGGCACCATCCTCAAGGCCCGAGGACATAATTTCATGGCCTGTGAATCCCTTGTCATATGCTACATGGCCCAGGATGTCATGGTATAAGGAAATCATCCTTATCATCCAAAGACAAATCTCATGGTCCGAAGGGAATTTGCATCATGTTTAATTTTGCAATAACCACATATATTCGTGTGCATCGTGTTTTAAGTTTTGCAGGTAACTCGGGAGGTAACCGTCCTACAAGCAGGAGGAATTCTTGCTCCGATTTTTGTTCACAATGTTCACATCCTTCGATCATCTCAAACGTAACCAATGATCGATTACCCTTTGTCCTGTAATTTAAATATTTGCCTTATACATCCGTAACATTCAAATTCACATTCATATCTCCACCTGAAATTATCCATTACTCACAACACTATCATATCAAAAGATCTTTTTCAGAACACATGACCACTCTTATAACAACTATATTGGTTTCGTTCGCTGTTGGATCCAGAACTACATACGGTATGATTCTTGTAACACCAGGATATTTAGGCAACTCAAGAACCAGGTTTCGGCCCCCATATTTTCAAAAACACATCATCCCCACTCATTTCAGACAAAATTGGTCATCACTTTCTTTACCCAACAACTCTTTCATCATTCCCGGGTAAAGATGGGCAGCTGTTGATACCCAATTTTGCCCTCACATTTTTATAAGTATCATATATACTTTCAAAATATTATTTCTGCAACATCACCAATTTAGAAGAGTCATATAAGTGCCTTCTATACTTTTTCATAATTTTTAAGGCTTTAAAATTGATTTTCTTGCATTTAAATTATTCAAATATTTATTAATTACTCCTTCAAATTATTTTGTGATGACTTAATCATCCAAATTTATTTTTTACAACTATATTATTCTTTATAACATTTTACTTCATTTTATATAATCACTTCTGCATTTTTGAACTATTTACACATGTTTGTAATAATACCCCATACTTTACAATTAATTGCATTTATCATTTTTATTCAGGGCCAAAATAATTTTTTAATCTTTAAATATTATGTTCGAATATTAAATTTCAAAAATATTATTTTTTATATTTATTTAGCTATTTTATTAAATTTTTTCCCCATAATTTCTTTTATTTAAAATCTAACCCAAAACAAGCCAAATTTCGAACCCAATCCACCAACCCATTATCCCAACCCGGACGCGGCCCGTTCATATGACCCGCCCCGCTTCTCTTCTAAACCTGGTCGTTGATCTCAAATGATTAACAGTCCACAACCATTCCCATATTTTTAATTACACTCACCCAAACCCTAACGCCCATTTTTATGAGACAGTCTCCCTTAAATCCCCTCATTCTCTCCCCTTTATCTGAGAAAGGCTAGCCGTCTTCATTCAAACCCAGCCCTAATCTGATATCACACGGAAAATCATCAATATCCCATTTCCTATTTTGCTCACACGATGATTCTTACCATTTCCTCAATATTACAGTATTTGGTACTCAATTATTTATGGAAGTTGAGTCATTGGGTGTTCGTTCAACTTTGATTTTGGACTATTTTCCTGTTTCTGACATGATACACTCACTACAAGGCCATATGGGTCCGATTCAGTGAGATCTGTTACAATTTTTTCTTTTTGTCTTGAACTAGGGTTTTCTTGATTTCTCCTAAATTGATTCTGAATTGATTTTGCACGTTATTATTTCCTTCTTTATGTTTAAGACTATTTTTCCTTATTCGCGTGTTTACTTTTGGTACTGTATGTGTCCTTAACTCTCCTAATGTTATGACTATCCTTAGCATGATGTCACCAGCTTAATGATTTAATGTATGTTGCATTTACCATGTTGCAAATTGAGTCTATTAACTCTCCTAGTTCCATGTTCTTTATTTAATCAATATTGTCACTCTTGTTTCTAAAATGCGAATGTGTTTACTAATACTGCTAAATGTCATATAACCCTGTCTCTATGAAGTGTTGCTTTAGAACTGTTTGGTAGATTTCAATGTGTGGTGCATTCTTTGGTAAATTTATCAATATTGTATTGGGTTGGATATGAGTCTATGTGTAGCTTTGGGCTATGCAAATGGGCATACTCTCCTATTTTGGGAAATGTTTGGATCTAGGCCTGCTATTCGAGTGAAAGAGTCTATCGAAGGCTCATGCAGTGCTAGGTTAGTTCTTCTTGAGTTTGCTATATCTATTGGGCATGTAATCATCTTGATTTTGTAATATTTGAGCCTGTTTCTTCTTTTATCTTTGGTTATGTAATAATTTGTAAGCAAACGATGGGGGAGATTAGTGAAAAGGGGTTAGGGTATTCTAATTCTCGCATGAACTGGTAGAAAAACTTGCCTATATGATTTAATTGCTTTGTTTGCCATTCATTTGATGTGCTCCTATTCTACACACTCATAAAAATCATGCCTATAGGGATCATGCACACCTCAATTGTACATTGTTCAAGCATGTTAGTCCAAGTATTTTCCATACTTGTTTCTATGTTTACTACCGTGCACACTTAGACAACATGCCTATAGGGTGTAATAACATATGCTTTGTTAATCTAGATACCATACCTATAGAACTCCAACGAATCAATCAGTCAATCGCTTCTATTGCTTTTAGTACACTGCTGATCTAGATATCATGAATATAGGATCTTAATGAACTAATCAATTAATTTTGTTGCTTCATTATATTGCAATACTTAGATGATATTCCTATAGGGATAAAGTATTATTAAATCAATTTCAATTGTCAAGTGGTAGAAATCATGCCCATTATATATTGTTATTCATCTTAGACAGTATGTTTATATAAACCAACGTTGTTAATCCTGAGCTTTCATGCAATGCACCATCTCATCACGCAAACAATTAGAGATCATGCCTATAAGACCTGTAATGCCTTTAATTGGCCTATGCATTAGTATAAAGCTACAGTACTGCTTGTACGATATTAGAAATCAGAATCATATAGAAACCATGCCTATAGGACTTAACGACTCTAATGCGTCTTAATTCTAAAAACTATCTACTGCCTATTCTGCCGCGTGCATTTGCTATTTATGTGTTGAGATTAACTTGAGCCTTTTATTGTCTTTATGTGAAGTCCTATATTTTTTTAGTGTCTCTTGTTCTATAATTTTTTAGCATCCTAAGTAGAGTCTAGAACCACCTGATAGTAGGTCCAAAGCCTCCAGGACCATAGGCATGGGATGGATAGTGAATTCATAGGACACGACCTAGAATTCAGTTAGAGCACCTTTAGGTAAACAACTTTAACATAGTAATTAGGTGGCAAGAGATTATAGTTTGTGCCCGATGAATAATATGAGCAACCCCTTGACAAACTTGAAACACGCACCTAAATATGCTCGTTAGTTGAATATAGTATAATATAATATCGTATCCACAAGGATTGGATTTAAGTAGTATTATTGTAGTTTGTAGCTAGATTGCTATCTAATATGATCAACCATTGAGAATTATGAGAATTAAAACTAAAATTAATTAAGAATCTAGATCTATTTGACTAATGACAATCAAACAAATGTAAGCAAGGAAGATAAGAATGGGAGAAAATAGGGGTTGATTGGATAGGTGCAAGATAATTGTCTAGGATTCAACTATATTTCATTAACTTTTAATGTTCAAGTGAGCCCTCCAATTCGCTCAATTATCAACTCAAACGTTTAGTAGAAACTCCTCTCTCGATTAAGTCTCAACCTCACAAGATGAACTAAATTAAGCTAGGTGAAGATATGTATGAATTCATAGTGGATTGGTCTTTAGGAGAACCGCTTTAATTATCCTCCTAACTAGTTTTAAACAATAATTCAACTAGACTCTTTAAATTACAAAGAAGAATTAATGCACTCAACGAACAAGATAATACAAAGATATCACAAGTTAGGCCTCTCTCGATTACATGAACATGTGAATATAGATGCAACAATTAAAGCATCCAAAATGATTCAATTCATAAAAACTAGAGTTAATATCCAAAAATAAATATCAATGCACCAAATCCATCAAACCCTGAAGAAGAACTACTCCATAGATATGGAATAATTCATCACAATTATGTTTAAAGTAAAGAAAAGCATAAAATGATCCAAACTCTTGTCTTGAGTGAGGATTTAATGATGAACTCCTTGTTCTTTCACTTCTCCAACTTCTCCTTAGCCTACTTAGCACTTAGATGTGTCAAAAGTCTCAAAAATAACGTTTTTCCACGTATTTATTCCGAGTAGGGTCGGGCCGGGATGAAAACACCTTCTCCTGCGAAATAGGACAAATACTCTGCAAAAATTGCACTGTCGCTCCGCAAGGGGTGAAGTGCCATGGAATAGGTGGGGAAATCCAGAGAGTTAATTTCTGACAGATAGTAGGATTTTGTATAGGCGTTGCGCGGTGCTCGCCGTAGGTGTGTTATTTTCTTAGAGTACAGTGTTTTCTTGACTTTTTGATATCCACACGTGGTTTTTGACCCTCGAACACGTTCCCGGCTTAATCCCTTGAAATTCTCCTACAAGGCATAAAACACACAATTAGTGCAAAACACTAGCGATTAAAGCTCAAACTCAATTAAAGTGCAGTAAATTAGAGTGTAAGCGACTAAAACACGGGATTATAGCCTACCATCGACATCCCACATTTAAATCATTGCTCGTCCTCGAGCAATCAAACTACACTTTATATAGACACGACATTTTTAAACAACTCTCCTAACTCATTACACCAAGAATATTTTAAATAGATTATGCACAATATCGTAACATCCAAGCCTAAAAAACTGACTCAAAAGTACCATGCATTATTTATCACCCGCTCACTTACTCTAACATAGAGGTCAACGGAATTAACTTTCCTTCATGAATCAAGTGCCCTCACACAACAATAGCGATTAGTTCCACACACCATAAAATTACACAACAATTAGAAACTCAATATAGAAAGAATACTCACTCTCAGAATCAACATTCATATGCCACAAAATATTAACCATAAGCTTTCCCGTAGTGTACTACTCAACTAATCGAGCTCAATCAGTCAAGGATCAAGTAGGACTTTAATTGGTTGTAATGTAGGCTGCGGGACGGGTAGGATACATTTAGCTATAAGAATGATTACACCTCCCTAAGCACTTTAATACATACATTTAATTGTCAAAACCCCATACTTATGTCAAACCAGTACTCCACCTTCACATCAATATGCAATAATTCCCAATTTTTTTAAGCACAACTACATCAAGATTTACCACTATCATGTAATATTTTGCACAATCATACAATTAACTTTTTTTTGTTTTCCTTTTTCTTTTTCTTTTTAAATTAAAATGGCTCTTACTTCTTCAAAATAGCACATTTCTCCTTATTTCATTTGTTCCACTCAAAAGCCAAACCAACCACCCCACACTTCGACTTTTACAAAGTTCATAACAAATTCAAGTGCTCATGAGAGGTGAAATGTTTATAGATGGTCAACTCAAATAATTGGGTAAGGCTTGTAATGTGGTTGCCAAAGGAATTGGATTACAGACTAAATGGGGTTAACTAAGATACATAATAATTATGTGGGTAAAAGCATATAGCAGGCTCAACAAAGAAATGCCTAAATCACTCCCAAGACTGAATAAAACTACTATTTCATTTTGCAAACACACGGGGCAAGTTCTCGATATCAAATGCTATGCACATAACAAAACAAAACCTCACACACACATGGCACATAACTCACTCAAGATTGGATTATCAAGACACACAAGTCAAAGCAGTTAAGCAAAGTTAAGATCATACAGTTTAAGGCACTTATGCAAGAGTCAAAAATTGAGCCTAAGCATCACAACTAAAGTACTCACTATTCTCAAGGCATAATAAAGTCAGGGATATTGCTTCCAATTCAACCTATAGCACAAGGTTTCCTACTATTCTACAAAACAAAAACTAACTACACCTGGTTCAAACAAAACCCATGGAAAAGAACCGCGGACAAAGGAAAACCAAGGGGGAATTATTACACTACCTAACAAAATAATTTTTTTTGTATTTTTCCTTCGACTTTAATCCCTCAAGAAACCCGTCAAATGATATCCATTGCCGGGAAAATCAAAAAAAATTTCAATGTTTATGTTTTTTCTATTTTTCTATCTCTAACTACTAAAACAACCAAAATTAACACATATACATACAACACACATGTATCCCCCTACATCACAGTTTAAGTTGTGGAATGTCCTCATGACACATAATTAAAAAAGCATAAGGTAAAGGAAACTTCCCTGAACAACTAGTCGGGGTCTGAGTCGAAGTTAGGCTCCATTCCACGCGCCTGAACCAATGCACACATCCATGCAGACAACTTCTTCTCAACCTTCTTAGTATACACCCACTTTTGTTTCTCACTCAGTGAAACCTTCTCTTTTGAACTCTTCACCATCCACACAACACTTGCAGCTGGCTTCTCCATTTTCACCCTCGTTTCTACATTCGTCCAAAAAGTCACTGTCTCCTCACCCACTCTAAGCATGAGTATTCTCTCGTGTATATCTAATATTGCTATACCCGTTGCTAAGAATGATCTTCCTAAGATAAGGGAGGCCTTCTTGTTCTCCTCCATATTCAGTACTATAAAATCTACAGGAAATACAGACTTATCTACCCGAACTAAAACATCTTCCACTATCCCCTTGGGTATCAGAGTGTTTGATCAGCTAACTGCAACGATACTGGTGCCGACCTTATCTCTCCAAACTCATTATCCAGTATCCTATAAATAGATAGAGGCATTAGATTAATTGAGGCACCAGAATCACATAGCGACTTATCAAAATTAATAAAGCCTAAAGATCAAGGTATAGTAAAAACTCCCTCGATCTCCACATTTTTGTGGGAATTTGATTTGAAAGATTGCACTGCAATGCTCGGTGAGCTTGACTACTGAGGTATATTCTATCTTACTCTTCTTTGTCAGGATCTCCTTCAAGAATTTAGCATAAGTTGGCATTTGGGAGAGCACCTCTGTGAATGAAAAATTTACATTAACTTGTTTCAGCATATCCAGAAATCTCTCAAATTGCTAGTCCAGCTTTTCTCTATAAAGCTTTTGGGGAAAAGTTAAAGTAGGCATATGCTTGCTCTCTTCATATTCATCCCTTCTCGAATTCTCTTCCTTCTTTTTTTTTTCTCAGTTTCCTTCTTGCGGTTCTTCTTCTTATCAACTTCATTTTCAGCTGCTCTCCACTTCCTTTTTCAGGCATCACATATGTTTGGACAGGGTTGGATCTTTTAACACTTTCCCCCTTCTCAAGATTACAACATTTACTGTCTCTTTGTGGTTTCTTTCACTATCAGCTAGCAGAGTACCTATGATCCTTTCAGATAATATTGTTGCAATTTTCCCCACTTGTCTCTCCAGATTTCGAAGACTAGGTACCTATTTCCTTGATAGCTGCTCTATGTTCCCTTATATATGTACTATGAATTTCAAGCTTCTCATCAATTTTCTGAATGAAGTATTTCATGAGATATTCTAAACCAGGTTGAATGCGCTGTTAAGGCTGAAATTCCTGCCTCTGCTAATTTTGGAAAGCTAGAGCTCCTTGATCATGAGGTCTAGGATTATTTTGTTGCCATGCATTTTTTGTACCCCCAAGTGAACTCCATGAAAAATCGAGGTGTCTCTGACCCATTGCATTAAATTTGAAATTCCCCACAGTATTAACTTCCTCAGTTGAGGCCTGAAACTCATGAGTAGGGTGTCCTCTTCCACATATATCACAAGGTGCATGATTCTCACTCTATATTGAGGCCAAGGTCATCTTTCGTATATCTTTCACCATAACATCAAGATGTGCCTGCACATATGTGTTAGCATCAACCTGGTTAACACCGATTGCTCTTCTTCTTTTAGCACTTTCAGAGGGACACTGATTTGCATCTTCAATTAAATCATCAAGAATTGTGACTATCTCCTCTATTGTCTTCTTCATCAACGGGCCTCCAGCTGCATTGCTCGATGTTCTACGTGAGGCCGGTGTCAACCCATCCTAAAAGTCCTGGAGTTGCATCCAGAGTTCAATTCTGCTATGTTGACACTTTCTAACAATCTCCTTAAACCTCTCCTAAGCTTCAAAAACAGTTTTAGTATCATTATGGCAGAAGTTATGGATCTCTCTTCAAAACTTGTCCGTTTTAGCTGAGGAAAAATATTATCAAGAAATTTTCTGGTCATCTCCTCACATGTTCTAATTGATCGCTGGGGCAAGCTTCGAAACCACTGCTTTGTATCATCTTTTAACGTGAAGGGGAATTCCCTTAAGTAATATGCATCTTGTAAAACATCATTGTATTGAAAGGTGTTCATAATTTCCTCGAAGTCCATTAGATGGTTGTTTGGATCTTTGTTCATCTTTCCTCTGACACAACAGTTTTGAAGAGTTTGGAGAAACCCTTGCTTCAATTCGAAATTATTTGTTGCAACTGGAGGTGGTCTGATACATGAGAATCCTTGATTGTAGACCGGTCTAGCGTAATCAGCAAGTGGTATCCCAGCACCGTGAGCTGAGTTTTTGTATTGGTCTGCACCCAGAAGTTGATTTCCATTAAGTCTCTGACCCCCCTATTCTTCATAAATGTGCTTCACATATCTAATAGCTACTTCTTCAGCATCCCGTGCAACTTTTTCTCGTTGTTGGGCTACCTCTCATGCAGCCAAATCCACATTATCATCATCTCTAACCATATTTTCTTTTGTTGAGGATTTCCCACCCTTCTCGATATTCTCAGGGAGATTTCTTTCCTTCGTCAACTGTCGCAGTTGTTTTTTTATTTCTGGTTCGTATGGTAGCACTTCATTCCCATAAGATAGAGTCATGCACCACTCGTACCTGCAACCACTACTAAAAAATAGCAAAATTGCGACTGAACAATTCCGATCGATTGAATTTGGTCATAGTTTTCGACTGATTCGGTCGGAAACTTTATTAAAAATATATCTTTATTTTTTTTTAATTTTTGGCTCAAAATTACGACTGATTCGGTCTCTCAATTATGCAAAAAATACCGCGAAAATATATTTTACGTTTTGCGACTGAATCTATCGCAACTATTAAAATTAAAAATAAAATAAAATTAAAGTTTGCGACTGTCACGATCCGATTTACCCTCCGAAGGTATCGTGACGGCACCTAGTCCCTACGACTAGGTAAGCCTTCTATTAAGGGAAAAATTAAAATAAAACACAAGAAATAAAGGGAATAAGGGCAATGATATAATATAACATACTGGCTGCTCGGCTCATACAAAAAGAAATACTTTCCCAATAACCCGGAATGTCACAAAAATTCACAAGCTTCTAGCACTACTGTAGCTCTAAACAAGTCTGGAAAATACATAGGAACAACTCTAAACGATAGAATAGAAGGGGACTCGGAGGATTTTGCGGACGCGGCAGACTTGCAGTCTCCTAGAATCAACAGCAACGACTAACCACGAGGCTGATAGCTCGTACCTGGATCTGCACACGAAAATATGTGCAAGTAAGGGCATGAGTACACCACATTTGGTACGCAATAAGTGCCAGGCCTAACCCCAGTCAAGTAGTGACGAGGTCAGGTTAAGGTTCTACTGGATTTCTGTATAAATCAATTTAAAAACGGTAAAAAAGATAGGTGATGTCTACAGTAAGCAGTTTAAGAAAATAATATAAAGTTATACAGTAAAGAGAGTCCTCGGCTCAACACAATGTATCACAAAGTGAAATCTTCCAGTATACCGCCCCGTAGTTCCATATGATAATGCAGTACAGGGGGATCTCCCAGAATACGTCCGTAGTCCCAAAATAAATATGCAGTACAAGGGGATCTCCCGGAATACGTGCATAGTCCCAAAATAAATATGCAGTACAAACGGATCTCTTGGAATACGTCTGTAGTCCCAAAATAAATATGTAGTACATGGGGATCTCCCGAAATATGTCCATAGTCCCAATTTAAATATGCTATGCAGGATGAATGAGAAGCATAACATCGAATTTACACAGTTTATACTAATCACAGATAAGGAAAATAAGGGCTTAACTAAGCATGGCACACAGAAGATCAAGTAGGCATTTAAACACGTAAGCATGCTTTCCTAATCTAAGCTAAACAATATATCATATTAGAGAAAGTTCATAAAAGAGAAATAATTTATGTTTTAGGAAGGGAAAAATGAGGTTTTTGAAATAACAGCCCGTATACGTACTCGTCACCTCACGTACACGGCGCCCATACAACAATTAGTATCAAATATCCTAAGGGGGAAGTCCCCAACACAAGGTTAGGCAAACCACTTACCTCAACCACTCAAATCAACTTGTAACCACGCTCTTGCCACGAGTACCCAACTTCGAATGGCCCGAATCTATACAAATAAATTGCATAATGTAAATATAGCTAGAAGCAACTAGTTCAACTAATAAATTTGAAGCTAAGACGCGAAATTAGGAAAAATCGCCCAAAAATTACCCCGGGTCCATGCCTCGAATCAATTAAAACTTACAAATTATGAAAAGCCGCTCACTCACGAGCACACTCGAAAAAAATCATCAAAATCCGACGTCAAAATCTCACTCAAATCTCGAATTTCAATTGGGGAACTTTTTCTCCCATTTCCAAACTTTTACATTCAAATTCCTTGATTAGATTGAAGAACTTACTATAGATTGATGAAATACAAGGGAAATAGGTTTAAGAATCATTACCCACTGATCTCCTCTTAAAAATCCTCACAAAATCGCCAATTCTCGAGCTCCAAATCGATTTTAGAAATTATGAACTCAAACCCTTGATTTTTCATATTTCTGACCAGCGATTTCCAATTCTGCGAGGGGACCACCGCACCTGCAGTTCACCTTATGCGGCTGGGGATCCGCACCTGCGGAAATTCATTAATTCACCAGGCCCCGCACTTGTGCTCCTTTCTCCGCAGATGCGGTTTCGCTTCAGCAGTTCTTCAACCGCATCCGCGGCCACTGGCCCTCATGCCCCAGACCGCACTAGCAACCTCTTCTTCGCTTCTGCGGGGCCACACTTTCGGTCCAACATCAGCAGGTGCGAAAACACCAGAACAGCCCTCATCAGATTTGCATAAGGCCCATTTCCTCCCGTTGAGCATCCGAAACACACCCGAGTTCACCGGGACCTCAACCAAAACTACCAACTAGTCCTATAACCTCATTTGAACTTAGTCGTGCCTTCAAACCACATCACATAACACCAAAAACAAGAATTAAACATGAATTCAAGCCTAAAAACTTAACATTTTCCCAAAATCTACGTACGATGTCGAAACACGTCAAGACTAGTCCGAATGACCCTTAAATTTGACACACAGGTCAAAAATGACACTACGAACCTACTGCCACTCCCGGAATTCCATTTCGAGCCTGATATCAAAATTTCACCTATCGGCCGAAATCGCCGAAAATCTAACTTTCGCCAATTCAAGCCTAAATCTACTACAGACCTCGAAAACACACTCTGGACGTCCTCCTAACCCCATGATCACTCAACGGATCTAATGGAGTCGACGGAATTCTGTTCCGAAACTGTATTCACACAGTTTCGACTACGGTCCGATTTTTAAGGCTTAAACTCATAATTAGGGACTAAGTGTCCCAAAACTCTCTGAATTCCATAGCTAATCACTCCGGAAAGTCCCAATAGCAGAAACAAACATGGGGAAAGTAGTTATTAGGGGATCGAAGCTCTAACTCTCAAAACGATCGGCCGGGTCGTTACATCTTCCTCCTCTTAAAACAATCATTCATCCTCAAACGAGTATAAAGACATACCTGAAGCTCTGAAAAGATGAGGGTACTAGCTGCGCATATCATGCTCGGTCTCCCAAGTCGCCTCCTCAACCGGCTTACCTCTCCACTGGACCTTTACTGATGCAATATTCTTGGACCTGAGCTTCTTGACCTGCCTATCCAAAATGGCTACTGGCTCCTCAACATAAGATAGATCCTTGTCCAACTGGACTAAGCTGAAATCCAATACATTAGCCGGATCACTGTCATACTTCCGGAGCATAGACACGTGGAATACCGTATGAACTCCTGCTAGACTGGGAGGTAAGGCAAGCTCATAAGAAACCTCCCCAACACTCCGCAATATCTCAAATGGGCCAATGAACCTCGGACTCAGCTTTCCCTTCCTCCTGAACCTCATGACGCCCTTCATAGGCGATACCTACAGCAAAATTCGATCACCGGTCATAAATGCCAAATATAGAACCTTCCGGTCCGCGTAACTCTTTTGCCTGGATTGGGCTGTGCGAAGTTTCTCCTGAATCACCTTCACCTTGTATAGGGCCTCCTAGACTAAATATGTACCCAACAATCGGGCCTCGCTCGGCTCAAACCAACCCACAGGGGACTGGCACCGCCTATCGTACAAGGCCTCATACGATGCCATCTAAATTCTAGACTGGTAACTGTTGTTATAGGTAAACTCTGCGAGTGGAAAGAACTGGTCCCATGACCCTCCGAACTCCATCACACAGGCGCGGAGCATATCCTCAAGAATCTGAATCGTGCGCTCGAACTGCTCGTCCGTCTGAGGGTGAAAGGTTGTGCTCAGCTCCACCCTAGTACCCAACTCATGTTGTACACCTATCCAGAACCGTGATATGAATTGAGTACCTCTGTCTGAGATGATAGATACTGGAATACCGTGAAGGCAGGCGATCTCTCTGATATAGATCTCAGCCATTCTCTCTGCAGAATAAGTGGTCAACACCGGAATGAAATGGGCTAACTTGGTCAGCCGATCCACGATCACCCAAATAGCATCGAACTTTCTCAAAGTCCATGGAAGTCCAACTACAAAGTCCATGGTGATCCGCTCCCATTTCCACTTGAGGATCTCTAACCTCTGAAGTAAACCACCCGGCCTCTAGTGCTCATATTTGACATCCCGACAGTTGAGACACTTGGCCACAAACCCCACTATATCTTTCTTCATCCTTCTCAACCAATAGTGTTGTCTAAAATCTTGGTACATCTTTGCGGCACCCGGATGAATGGAGTACCGCGAGCTATGAGCCTCCTCAAGAATCATCTCCTGAATCCCATCTACATTAGGCACACAGATCCGACCTTGCATCCTCATCACGCCATTATCATCTGTAGTCACTTCTCTGGAATCACCTCCCTGGACCCTGTCCTAAAGAACCAGAAGGTGCGGGTCATCATACTGACGCTCTCTGGTGCGGTCATAAAGAGAAGACCGAGCAACCACACAAACTAATACCCGGCTAGGCTCAGAAATATCCAACCTAACGAACTGGCTAGCTAAAGACTGAACATCCAAGGCTAAAGGCTAAAGGCCTCTCAGCTGTTGAAAGATATGCCAAGCTACCCAAACTCTCCCCCCGCGATTCAAGGCATCGACCACTATATTGGCCTTCCCAGGGTGGTCACAATAGACAGTGTAAGACCCCAAACCTGTAGGCAACACTAATATTGGGGATGTAGTCAAAGCTGTCTTGAGCTTCTGAATGCTCTCCTCACACTCCTCGATCCACCTGAACAGAGCACCCTTCTAGGTCAGTCTGGTCATAGGTGCTTCAATAGATGAAAATTCCTCACCAAACCAAGGAAACTATGGATCTCCATAGCTGATGACGGTCTAGGCCAACTCTGCACCACCTCCACCTTCTTCGGATCTACTTTGATCCCATCACAAGACACTATATGGCCCAAGAATGCCACTGAATCAAGCCAGAACTCACACTTAGAGAATTTTGCATACAATCTCTTCTTCCTCAAAGTTTGAAGCATGGTCCTCAAGTGCTGCTCATGATCTTCCCGTGATCGGGAATATACCAGGATGTCGTCAATAAACACAATGACGAAGGAATCAAGATAAGGCTGGAACACACTGTTTATCAAATGCATAAAAGTTGTTGGGGCATTGGTCAGCCCAAATGACATGACAAGAAACTCATAGTGACCATATCTGGTCCTGAGGGCAGTCTTTGGGATGTCCCGCTCCCGAATCTTCAACTAATGATAGCCAGATCACAAGTCAATCTTAAAGAATACTCTGGAACCCTGTAACTAGTCGAATAAATCATTAATGTGAGGCAAATGATACTTGTTCTTCAATGTAACCTTGTTCAGCTGCCGATAATCAATAAACATACGCATAGAGCCATCTTTTTTCTTCACAAATAGTACTGGAGCACCCCAAGGTGATACACTGGTCCTGATGAAACCTCCTACAACTACTCCTTTAACTCCTTCAACTCAGGAGGATCCATACGGTAAGGAGGAATAGAAATAGGCTGAGTGCCCGACAACAAATCAATGCTGAAATCTATATCTCTATCGGGCGGCATACCCGAAAGATCAGCTAGAAATACATCAGGAAAGTCCCTTACTACTGGGACTGACTCAACTGGAGGAGTATCAACACTGACATCTCTCACACAGGTCAAATATGCATCCACCCCTTCTCAACCATCCGCTGAGCCTTAAGAAATGAAATGACCCTGCGGGGTGTATACTTTAAGGTACCTCTCCCCTCTAATCTCGGCAAGCTTGGAATAACCATCATCACGATCTTAGTGTGACAATCAAGAATAGCATAATGGGGCGACAATCAGTCCATGCCCAAGATAACATCGAAATCTACCATGCTGAGTAATAACAAATAAGCCCTAGTCTCAAAACCACTAAGAGAAATCAAACACGACCGATATACGCGGTCCACAACTAGAGAGTCTCCCACAGGAGTAGATACATAAACAGGGGAACTCAAAGAATCCCGAGATATCCCCAAATGTGGAGCAAAATAAGAGGACACATATGAATACGTAGAGTCTGGGTAAAATAATATTGATGCATCCCTATGACAGATAGGGACAATACCTGTGATGACTAAATATGAAGCAACGTCCTTGGAACGGGTTGGAAGGGCATAGTACCTGGCCTGGCCTCCCTCTCTAGGGCAACCTCTACCTCCCCGACCGCCACCTCGAGCTGGCTGAGGAGGTGGAGTGGCAGCTGGGGCTGGAAAAATAGCCGGAAGACCCGGTGGAGCACGTGGAGGCTGGTAAGACTGTGGAGGCGCACCCCTCCTGGCTCTGGGGAAATCTCTAATCATGTGGCGAGTGTCACCACACTCAAAACAACCCCTCAGAGGACATTGCGGCTGAGACTGAATAGGAGTTGGCCTGCTGGGCTGGCGGGTAATATCACCTCGAACTGGAGGCATACTGGATACTAGCGGTGCATAATAGGGCTCCTGAGGTCAAGGAGGAGCTGGAATACCTCTGGCTGCTGGAAGAGCTGAATGAACACGGCGACTCACAATACCTTACCATAGCGTGCTGCTAGTGCCCGAGCTCCTGAATAATGGCCAGTCTCTCGAGACCTCTTGGCCTCTCTCTTCTCTCGGTACCGGGCAAACATGCCCTCTGCTCTCCTGACAATACTCATTGCCTGCTGATAAGGGATATCTGTCTTCAACTCTCTGCCCATATTGGTCCGAATACTGGGGTGGAGTCCCTCAATGAAGCGACGAACCCTCTCTCTGAATTTGGCAACCAAAGCTAGTGTATGACGAGCCACTCACTGAAACAGACTGTATACTCCGACACAGTCATAGTATCCTGGCGCAACTGCTCAAACTCTACGCGCCAAGCATCCTTGAGGCTTTGACGGGCATACTCTCGCAGAAACATCTCTAAGAACTGAGTCCAAGTGAGTGAGGCTTCCTCGTCCGGACTACTCAGCTCATAGGCACGCCACCACTAATATGCCGCTCCCCTCAGCTGGAAAGCGGTGAAAGAAACCCAACTAGTCTCCACAATGCCCATAGTGCGGAGAATACGATGACATTCCTCAAGAAAACTCTGAGCTCCTCTGAAGCTAGTCCGCTGAAAGTAGGTGGGTGGTACTTCTTGTACCTCTCAAGTCTGAGCTGCTCTACCTCAGAAGCAGATACCCTAGTCTCATGATGAACCAGAGCCACTAGGGGCACAGGAATATACTCCGGGGCCTAATCAACCTGGCCCCTCTGCTCAGGAGTGCGAGCTGCGGGAGTCTGTGCCCCTCCCCCGGCCTGAGACATAGCGGGAGCTATCGGAAGTAGTCCAGCCTAAGCTAGAGTGCTGAACATGCTCATGAACTGAGCTAATGTCTCCTGGAAGGCTGGAGCAGCAACAGGAATCTCCGGTGTTGGCCCTCCAACTAAACCTACTGGGGGCTCCTCCGTTGCAGCTCTCACAGGTGCTCGGGCTGCACCGTGCTCGTCCCCTACCCGGCCCCTACCTCTGGCGGCTCTGACTAAGGGCTAGGGTGCCTGATCATCAGTCCTCCTGGTACGGGTCCTCACCATCTGTGGGAAAGAGTGGAATAGAATTTTAAACTTTTGATGTCAATAACTCGCACGACGAGGAAATCAAAGAAATATGACTGTTGTTAACAGTTACATATCCTTCCGAAGATAAGCATGGACGTCTCCGCACTGATCCGCGAGACTCTAATAAACTAGCTTGTGACTTGTGACTCTTATGAACCTAGACTCTCTGATACCAACTTGTCATGACCCGATTTACCCTCTGAAGGTATCGTGACGGCACCTAGTCTCTACGACTAGGTAAGCCTACTATTAAGGGAAAAATTGAAATAAAACACAAGAAATAAAGGGAATAAGGGCAATGATATAATATAACATACTGGCCGCTCGGCTCATAAAAAAAATACTTTCACAATGACCCGGAATATCACAAAAAATCATAAGATTCTAGCACTACTGTAGCTCTAAGCAAGTATGGAAACTACATAGAAACAACTCTAAACGATAGAATAGAAGGGGACTCAGGGGATTCTGCGGACGCGGTAGAATTACCTTGCAGTCTCCTAGAATCAGCAACAACGGCTAACCACGAGGTTGATAGCTCGTACCTGGATCTGCACACAAAAACATGTGCGTCATGAGTACACCACATTTGGTACCCAGTAAGTGGCAAGCCTAACCCCAGTCAAGTAGTGACGAGTTCACGTTAAGGCTCTACTGGATTTCTGTATAAATCAATTTAAAAATAGTACAAAAGATAGGTAATGTCTACAGTAAGAAGTTTAAGAAAATAATATAAAGTTTTACAGTAAAGAGAGTCCTCGGCTCAACACAATATAGCACAACGTGAAATCTCCCGGGATACTGCCTCGTAATCCCAAATGATTATGCGGTACATGGGGATCTCCCAGAATACGTCCGTAGTCCCATAATAAATATGCAGTATAGGAGGATCTCCCGGAATACGTCGTATTCCCAAAATAAATATGCAGTATAGGGGGATTTCCCAGAATACGTCCGTAGTCCCAAAATAAATATGCAGTACAGGGGGATCTCCCGGAATACGTCCGTAGTCCCAATTTAAATATGCTATGCAGGATGAATGACAAGCATAACATCGAATTTACATAGTTTATACTAATCACAGATAAGGAAAATAAGGGCTTAACTAAGCATGGCGCACAGAAGATCAAGTAGGCATTTAAACACGTAAGCATGCTTTCTTAATCTAAGCTAAATAATATATCATATTAGAGAAAGTTCATAGAAGAGAAACAATTTATGTTTTAGGAAGGGAAAAATGAGGTTTTTGCAATAACGGCCCGTATACGTACTCGTCACCTCACGTACATGGCGCCCACACAACAATTAGTATCAAATATCCTAAGGGGGAAGTCCCAACACAAGGTTAGGCAAACCACTTACCTCAACCACTCAAATCAACTTGGAACCAAGTTCTTGCCATGAGTACCCAACTTCGAATGGCCCGAATCTATTCAAATAAATTGCATAATGTAAATATAGCTATAGGCAACTAGTTCGACTAATAAATTCATAGATAAGACACGAAATTAGGAAAAATTTCCCAAAACGTACCCCAGGTCCACGCCTCGAAATCAAGTAAAATTTATAAATTATGAACACCCGCTCACTCACGAGCACACTCGAACAAAAATCATCAAAATTCAACGTCAAAATCTCACTCAAATCTCAGATTTTCAATTGGGGAACTTTTTCCCCCATTTCCAAACTTTTATCCTCAAATTCCTTGCTTAGATTGAAGAACTTACTATAGATTGATGAAATACAAGTGAAATAGGGTTAAGAATCGTTAGCCACTGATCTCCTCTTCAAAATCCTCACAAATCTCCAATTCCCGAGCTCCAAATCGATTTTAGAAATCGATTTTTCATATTTTTGACCATCGATTTCCGCTTCTGCGAGGGGACCACCGCACTTGCAGTCCCGCTTCTGCGGCTGGGGATCCGCACCTGCGGAAATTCATTAATTCACCAGGCCCCGCACCTGCACTCCTTTCTCTGCAGATGCGGTTCCGCTTTTGCGGATCTTCAGCCGTATTTGCGGCCACTGGCCCTCACGCCCCAGACCATACCTGCGAACTCTTCTTCGCTTCTGCGGGGCCGCACTTGCGATATCATCTGCAGGTGCGAAACACCAGAACAACCCCCATCACATTTGCCTAAGACCCATTTTCTTCTCGTTGAGCATCCAAAACACACCCGCACCAAAACTACCAACCAGTCCTATAACCTCATTTGAACTTAGTTGCGCCTTCAAACCACATCTCATAACACCAACAGAATTTGTGACTGAATCGGTCGCAATTTGAAAATTAAAATTTCAAATTTGCGACCGATTCGGTCGCAAATCTTTTTTTGCAATACCCCTCTAGCCCATTTTTTCTTCTTTCTTCTTTCTTCTCTAACTTTTTTCCCTCTCCTCCCCTCCACTCTTCTGTCCCCCACCCGTTCTATTTGTTAATTTTATCCTCTGATCTAATTATATTAGGTATGATTTTCCTCTCTCTCACTCCCCTCCCCTTCACCCGCTCCATCTGCCCCCGCCCCCCGCCCCCCCTTCCAGTCGCCCCCTCCCCCAAAATTTTTATTCTTATGTTGTTTAACTCATTTTTGGTGCAGGAACCTAACGTCTCATCTCCTCTCTAGTGGTGGTTTGGCAGCAGATCCGTTGGTTCATTTTCCAGGTTTTTTGTTTGCATTAATTTAGAAAATAGTATGTACAAGTTAGCTATATAATTTTCAACATAGTATAGATCAATTAGAATAGTTTTTGAAATATAATATGTATATAGTGATGTTAAAAATTTAATTTTTTAGATTAATTAGCTATTTTTTATTGTTTATATAAATTCTTGTTTAATACTTGTTTATATCAATTCTTGTTTAGAACTCTTGTTAAAAATACTTGTTAAATTTTTTTTCAATATAATAATTCTAATTGTTTATATAAAAAATAACTAAAGAAACAATTTAAATGCTAATACTTCGTATAATTTAGGTTATAATAGTTAGAATTTTTATACATTCAAGTTATGTTAGTTAAGAAACAACTTAAGTGCTAATACTTCTTTGTTTCGGCTTTTCGTTTAGAAATTCTCCATGTCGTATCAATGTGTTAATTGTATTATTTATTATTGAGACAAAATGAAGAAAATGCAATCAATTAAGTATTAGAACGCTATCATATGCTAATTTGAAATAAATTAGATTAATTTTTATGTTTTAGGACTTTTTTGTCTTACAATTGTTTAATGTACATATTAGCATTGAAATCACACAAGTATTATAGTAAAATATATAATTAAAATATTTAGATTACCTTTGGGAGAATATAACTTAGTAAGTAGTATAAACAAAATAAATATGTCAACTTCGAATATTTTTTGGTTGTGTAGATGGCATTTGCGCATCGTAGATGGATGTATAATAGGAATCATCCTAATTGTGTGGGTTTAAGAGATGAACTTTAAAGAAGGGGTTGCTGGATTTATTGCTAAGGCAAGGACACTTGATGATTTTCGTAAGGAACTATTAGGTGCCCTTGTGTGAAATGCAAGTGTGTTAAGTTATTGGGAGAAGATGTTGTTACATGTCATCTTTTTAAAAAGGGATTTATGGAAAATTATTATTGTAACGACCCGACCGGTCGTTTTGCATTATCGGACCCCGTTCCCCTAAATGAAACTTGCCATAGCGGCTTTTTATGATTTATGACTTGCGGGGACTGGTGGTCGGGATTCGGAGGTGTTTAGAGTGCTATAGGAACAATTGATTGCTTAAGGTTGGCCTTTAAGGCCAAGTTTGACTTCGGCCAATATTTTGGGTAAACGACCTCGGAATTGAGTTTCGTCGGTTCCGGTAGCTTCGTGTGATGATTTTGGACCTGGGTGTATGTTCGGAATGGGTTTTTGATTACCCGGAAGAGTTTCGGCGCCCAATATTGAAATAAGAAGTTCCTTAAGTTGCTATTTCGGTTTGGGATGTGTTTTTATGTTATCGAGGTCCGCACAGAATTCCGAGATCGGGATTAGTTTCGTTATGTCATTTATGACTTGCCTGCAAAATTTGGTGTCATTCCGAGTTGTATAGGTCGGTTCGGCGCGTTGTTAGCGAAGTCTAGAAAACTTAAAGTTCCTAAGTTTGGTTCTTGGGATTTTGAGGTGTGATTTTGAGTTTTAGCGTTGATTGGGGTGTTCCGAAGGCTCGAACGAGTCCGTATTATGATTTGGGACTTGTTGGTATATTTGGACGGGGGCTCGGGTGGGCCTAGGTGCCTCCCAGACACCACACGAGGCCAAAAACCAGCTGAAATAGCTGTTGGTGCACCTGTTCTGGTGTGACCGAAGGTGCGGTTGACCAGTCGCAGGTGCAGGACCGCTCCTGCGGTCCCAGCCTCGCAGGCGCGACCCCCAGTGGTCTGGCCAATTCTCGTAGGTGTGGACAAAGTTTCGCAGGACCGGAGCCGCAGGTGCGGTCTCTACTCCGCAAGTGCGGGCCCAGGCTCCCCAATCCATTTCCGCAGGTGCGAGTCTTTGCTCGCAGGTGCGAGACCGCAGGTACGGTCCTTGAGCCGCAGGTGCGAAAACACTGTTCAGACAGTGTGTTTTTATACATGGGTTTAATTCATTATTTCTCATCTTCTTCTTCTTCCTTGGGGCGGTTTCCACCATTTTTAGGGGCAAACGACCTGGTTATTGAAGGTAAGTAAAATCTACTCTAATATTAGCTTTATGCATGGATTACTAGTTTAATTAACTACCTAAATTAGTGAAAAATTAAGAATTGGGTAGTAACCTAGAGCTTTCGATAATTTGAGAATTTACCCGTGAATTTGCTATGAAATCAAGTAAAAATCGTATATTAATGATCCTTAGGCTTTAGGTGAGGGTTTCCTTCAAAAATTATTGGAATCCGAGCATGCGGGCCCGGGGTTGGATTTTGGGAATTCTTCAAGAATATTGAATTATTGAATAAATAGGATAATTACCCTACTTTGAGCATGTATTGATATCATTGTATCATATTTGGCTAGTTGTGAGTCCTCGGGTGTAGAGTTCGAAGTTCGGGCGCATCCTTGGTCCGATGGGTAGATTCGACACGAGGTGAGTCTCCTTTTTAACTCTGTAAGAGGGAATTGTCCCCATAGGTGTTACATATGTTGTGTGTAATTGTTTTGGGGGCTACGTGCGTACAAAGTGACGAGAGTCCGTACGTGGCGATTTTCATGTTATGTCAGGTAGTTTTAGGGCTCACACACATGTCTATATGTGCCTTATATGTACCTTTGGGTGTTCTTTGAGCTGCCTACTGCTTGTAAATTGATGTGGAAATGTGGAAAGTTTCACTTGAACTCCCCGTTGATTAATCCCTGTTACTTTGGTATGGCCCCTAATGAGTTATTGATATTTCAGTATATATATATATGTACGTATGAGAGTCAGCACTCGAATCGCAGGTATGATTCTCTATCGAGGGAAGCTTTATGATAAATTGGTATAAGTGTGTCAGCACTCGAACCGCAGGTATGATGCGCGGTCGAGGGAAGCTTTATGGTAATTGTATATAAGTGTGTCAGCACTCGAATTGCATGTATGATTCGCGACCGAGGGGAGCTTTATGGAAATTGTACATAAATGTGTCAGCACCTGAGTCAGAGGTATGATTCGCGAGCGGGGGAAGCTTTACGTCTATTCAGTGTCTAGATATTTCCTTATGACTCCGACCGGTTGTCTTACCCTTGTGTTCGCTTGGCTATTTGGTATTGTTTCCATTGATATTGACTTGACAGATATTTGGGGGGAAAAGGAAAGTGTACATTGTTGCTTATTTTCAGTAGTTTCCTGGATGTCTGAATTTGATAGGTATCTGTTGTTTACTGTCACACATGTTTATTGCATTCCGTTATATCATGTTTTGCATTATTACTGTTGGACCTTAGTGAGTGTCATGTCGACCTCTCGTCACTACCTCTTCGAGGTTAGGCGGAATACTCACTGGGTACATATATATTTATGTACTCATGTTGCACTTCTGTACTTAATTGTACATGTTTTGAGGCTGGTGCTTCTGGTTACCCAACCGGAGCTCGACGTATATTCTGGACCTGACTCCACAGTGAGCTGCCTCCCTTGGTGAATCTCAGCAGTGCTATGGAGTTATCTTTTGTTCATTTATGTCTACTTCTCTTAGACAGCAGTACAGTTTGTATAATCTTTTGTATATTCTACTAGTTCGTCTGTTGACTTGTGACACTAGTTCCTGGCAGCACATAGTAGACTCTTTATTTTGGGACTGTATATATTGGATCATGATCATTGTGGCTGTATTTACTTAAGCTGGTTAATGTTTTCGTTTTTATTTAAATGATCTAAGCTTAAAATTTTGGGAATATGTGGGGTTAGTATGTTAAATAAGGAAAATCTCACTAGTAAATAATTGTTGGCTTGCCTGACTCCGGGGTTGGGCGCCATCACGACCTATGTTAGATTTTGGGTCGTGACAATTATGTATAGACTGCTCATGGGGAGAACCTTGATAGCATAAATGATGTTGATTTTCATAATTCTTTTGGTGGTGAGGATGTTAGTCCCGTAATGGAGAATAATGTTGAAAATTCTATATTCAATGACATGATGAGGGATGCCTTTGAGATTTTTCCGGGGTCTCAAACTGAACCAAATGATGAGGCTAAGAATTTCTTCAAAGAGTTAGAGGAAGCTAGTTGTCTGTTGTATGAAGTCTCAGTGCATTCCAAGTTGTCTGTTGATGTTCGATTACTTCAAATTAAGTCGGATAGTTCTATTTCTCAATCTTGCATGAATTCTGTCATTGGGCTTATGAATGAACTTAATTCGAGTAACATTGATCTGCCCAAAGATTTCTACATGGAAAAAAATTGGTTTCCCAATTGGGTCTTTCATCATAGAGGATTCATTGCTGTGAGAATGGTTGCATGTTATTCTATAAGGATGATGCATCTCTAGAGAACTGTAAATTTTGTAACAAGCCTCGTTACAAGGATGCCAAAAATGATAAAAAGAAGAAGATTCTGGTGAAGGCGATGCACTACTTACCCTTTATACCAAGGTTAAATAGGTTGTATGCATCAATGAGCTCCGCTCCTCATATGAGATGGCATCATGAGCATAAAAGGTCAGATGGTGTTCTATGTCATCCATCAGATGGAGAAGCATGGAAGCATTTCGATAGGGTGTTCCCGGACTTTGCTCGTGAACCAAGAAATATTAGGTTGGGATTATGCACTGATGGATTCACTCCATTTGTAGTCTCTGCTGCACATATTCATGTTGGCCGGTGTTTATTACACCGTATAATCTTCCACCTGTGTTATGTATGATAAGTCCATATTTGTTTCTAACTTGTATTGTTACAGGTCCACGCAATCCAAAAAAGTTGATTGATGCTTACATGCAGCCTTTGATTAATGAGTTGAAGTTATTGTGGCATCAAGGCGTGGATACATATAATGTATCAACTAAGCAAAGCTTCAGATTACGTGTTGCTTTGATGTAGACTGTAAATGATTTTCCTGCTTATGGAATGATGTCCGGGTGGTCGACTTCCGGAAAGTTAGCTTGCCCGACTTGTATGGAAGATACAAAGGCATTCACTTTGAAACATGGAAGTAAGAAGACATGGAAACTATGCGTCAAAAAGTGGATCAAATTTCGCAAGAATTTCAAGCAACTCAGGCTTTGATCCAAAAATTGTAGCAAGAAAGGAGGTATAATGGAGTCTGAATCTGAGGAGAAGGAGGAGATTGATTTAGAATAGGCTATTTGAATGTTTTAGAGTTGAAGTTAGAGACATGTGTAATTTATGTTGTTTGATAGTTGGTTGTTTGATTAGTTGATTGAATTGATATAAATATTACTATTCATTTTGTAGAAATATGATTTGGATTGTTATATTAGGTTTTGGATTGTTATATTAGGTTTTTGTTTGGTTGTTAGGTGTTTTGTTGTCTGTTTATTTGGCAGATGGTGTAATAAGAAAAATAGCAGAATTCTGCTTAATAATGTCCAGATTTGCGATTGATCAGTCGCAAATTTAACCAGGAATTACCCAGATTTGCGGCTGATGCAGTCGGAATAGTTAATTTTATTTTATAAGATTCCGACGGAATCAATCGCAACCCTTAATTTATATTTATTTTTTAATTAAGGTCAACAACATAATCGGTTGCTAAATTTGCGACTGATTCAGTCGCAAATGGCCTAACTTCAAACATTTCCATATTTTTCAATTTGCAACTGAATCCGTCGCAAATTTTTGACTAATTCCATCGCAAATATTTTGCGACCGCGTGTTTTACTAACACTTTTCAGTCGGAAATCCTTCGGAAAAACACGATTTTCGACTGATTTGACGATCACAAATTTACTGTTTTTTAGTAGTGAACCTACGCACAGTCAAAGAACACCAATAATAAAAAGGGAAAAATAAAATAAAAGAAAAAAGAAAAAATTCCTGAATTGCTACTACAAACTATTTCAAACACTATTTATTGTCAATCCCCAGCAACGACGCCAAAATTTGACAAGCTTAAAACAAACACTTAAATATGCTCGCTAGTCGAATATAGTATAATTTAATATCGTATCCACATTGTCACGACCCAAAATCCTTAAGGTCATGATGGCGCGGACATTATTGTCAGGCAAGCCAATCATTTATTAATTGAAATAATTTTCCTATTTTAACATTTATGAAAAGCATTTCCTTTCACTTTATTAGATATTAACTAAATAAAATCTGTCAAGTAAAACAACAGTTTAAATATTACACTTTGGAAAATATATCCCAACACATCCCAAAACCCGGTGTCACAAGTACATGAGCAGTTTCTAAGAATTTATACAATCATTACAAAGTTTGTCCGAAATACAAGTTGGACAAGGAATTTAAAAATAAAAATAAATACAGTATGAGGAAGACTCTGTCAGCTGCGGATCGCCTCCGGATGATGCAGCTCGCCTAAGTGTCCAAATCCTACACATTGCTATGAAAGTACTTATGCAACAAAATGCACTGCAAGCACAAAAAAAACAACGTGTACTCAGTAAGTCGCTCACCTAACCTCAGAGAGGTAGTGGCGAGAGGTCGAATTAGACACTCACTAAGGGCCAAAAAATTAATTAACAACATATAATGAACACAGTAGGCATGTAAACGTAGTAAAACAACAATATATATAAGGCACTGAAATCCAAATAAATACTGGAAATAAACAAACAGTTATCACTTCCTCATTTACCCCTGAATATTTTAAATAAAAAATTTCCTCTTTTTTTTTCCCAAATAACCTTGTCACTTTTTAAATCCATGAAAAACATTTAACAATTTAGCATGCGCATACGGGATAAGGACAACCGGCCCGAACTGTCATAATGATCAACTCTGTGCACTGCTGAGGATCGAACGGCCCGTACCAAAAGTGCACCTCTCAATAAAATACTCATGTCTATGCATTGTCGAGGATCGAACGGCCCGTACAAAAAGTGCATCTCTCAATATAATAATCATCTATGTGCACTGCGGAGGATCGAACAGCCCGTCCCATATGTGATCCTCTCAGTATAATAATCATGTCTATGCACTGCCGAGGATCGAATGACACGTACCAAAAGTGCATTTTAAATCCGTCGTGGCGTACGGCACGCTCCCATGAGAGTGGGGGAAATAACACTCCGCTCGCGGAATGTAAATTGTGAAGCGGTCACATGCTGACATGCACAATCAACAATCCACTCCGAATACGTCGAGAACACAAATACTCAAGTAAATGACTGATTTCTCTTTTAAAAACCACAAAATAGTATTTAAATCCTTTTTCGAAATTCACTTGCCAAGTTTTTATAATGTTTAATAATACAACCTTATCCAGAAATACAATTGCCCCCGAAGGAAAATCAATTCTCTTTTTAGATTATTAAGAAAATAAACTCTAACATTCCTTAGTCATTCGATTACAATTTCGGTTATATTAGCAGTCTAATATTACAGACAAGATCATAGGTACAACAGGTAAGGCATGCTAGTGGGTCCTAGGCTACCCGGACATGACATAATAGAAGCTACGCACGGACTCCCGTCACCTCGTGCGTACGTAGCCCCCGCAGATAGTAACACATACTTAATTTTTTCACCTAGGGAGAAAATTCACCCTCACAAAGTTAGAAAGGAGACTTACCTTGCTCCAAAATTCCATAACCGGCCTCCAAGCCATTCCGATGACTCCAACAGACGCACATCGCCCCAAAACTATCCAAATAATGGAAAACTAATGAAAATATACTCTAGTATTTGCAACAATTCCAAATTATACAATTTCCCAATCCCGCTTAATGAAATGACCAAAATTCCCTCGGACCCACGCGCCCGGAATCCAAAATTTCTCGAAGATATATTCTACCCATAGCCTTACTAACTCAAATATACAATTTACTCAAATATTCATGCTTAATTCGTGGCTAAAAATCCAAATTCCATTTTTTTCTAGGTTTCTTCAATATCTTCCAAATTTTACCTAAATTTTCATGTTTAATCCATGAATATACTTGTATAAGTCTTAAAAACGGAAGGAAATTACTTACCTTGTAATGCATGATGAAAATCCCCCTTTGAAGCCTCCTAAAACTCGCCCATACCAAGTGAAGAAATGAAGAAATGGCTAAGAATCCCGCATTTAAGTTAATCTGCCCAGGGTCAATTTTCCTCTCTGCGTTCGCACCCCCACGAGTTCGTTCGCAGAGCTTCCTCGAGCCAACACTCCGCGATCGCATTCCCCTACCCACGTTCGCATAGGTCAAAGGGCCCCCAAGCCCCCAACTCCCTTTTCCTCTATGCGTTCGCACACCAGACCCCGCGTTTGCATAGCACAATCCAGCAGCCTTCACAAATCCTTCTATGCGATCGCAAACAGCTACCCGCGATCGCACAAGCCAAATCCAAACAGCTTCCAAATCCTTCTACGCGATCGCACACCCACTCACGCGATCGCATAGAGTAAATACATGCTTCACTCACACCAGAAAACCAGCAACCCTCTCAAGGCAAAAGTCGACCCGTTGAGCATCCGAAACACACCCGAGGCCCCCCAGACCTTAACCAAAACTACCAACCAGACCCAAAACCTCATTCGAACTTAGTCGAGCCTCAAAATCACATCAAACAATGCTGAAATCACGAATCGCAACCCGATTCAAGCTTAATGAACTTAGAACTTTCAAACTTCCACATATGATGCCGAAACCTATCAAATCACGTTCGATTGACCTCAAATTTTGCACACAAGTCATATTCGACATTACGGACCTGCTCCAACTTTCGGAATCGCATTCCGACACCGATATCAAAATTTCCACTTCCGGTCGGATTTCTCAAAAACCTTCAAATTTCTATCTTTAGCCAAATGACTCCAAAGTGACCTACGGACATCCAAATTCACTTCCGATCGCGCTCCCAACTCCAGAATCACCATATGAATCTATTTCCAGCCTCAGAATCCAAAACGGACATCAACATCACTGAAATGCACTTCAGGCCAAACTTAGAAAATTCCTTCAAAAATGCTGACTTCCACAATATGCATCGAAACGCTCTCGGGTTATCCAAAACCTGATCCGGACATACACCCAAGTCCGAAATCATCATACGAACCTGCAAGAACTTTCAAATCCAGATTAGGAGGTCGTTTACTCAAAATTCCAATCTTAGTTGATTCTTCCAACTTAAGGCTTCTGAAATGAGAATTCTCTTTCTTTTCGAAATTCAATTCCGACCACACCTACAATTCATAATATCTGAAATGGAGCTGCTCACGACTTCAAACCGTTGAACGACACACTAGATCTCAAAACGACCGGTCGGGTCGTTACATTTTCCCCACTTAAACCGACATTCGTCCTCGAACGTGCCAAGAACTGCTCTGGAGTTATCTGAAGTCACAGTTTAACACCTCGAGCACCTATTTGTGCTACTACAACCCAGTTGAGTATGTTAGCTTGATCAAACCGGGAGATTTCTTCTTTTATCCATATAATAAGCTCAGAATTCATTCAAACACCTTAAATTTCTCTGCCAGGCCTAGTTCCAATATATGAACATCGTATCAACTACCACACGAGGCACCAGAACACAACCGCGTACCTTTGCTGAATCGGCACCATACACCGCATAAGCCATCATCTGTCCACAATGACGCCCCTTGAACCGTAATAGCCAGAATTCTATGAATATGATGCTCCCAATGCACCTCATGATATATATACATACATCCTGTTATAATGCTGACGATACCACCACAGCGGAGGAAATGTGTGGAAATTCATACCCAACTGCAGAGTTAACAAATCCTTGAATACCTCATCTTGACTAGAATCATCACTTCATTATGAACCTGAATAATGGTATTTTTCCTTTAATATACACTTCACGTAACCTTATCGCACTGATCCCTGATCCGATAATCTGGTCTCACCCAGTATGAACTGCTCAGACAAAAAATCACCCCAAGCACGACCAACAACCTCACATGATACCACATTGCGCCAATAGGCCATAACTCGAACATGATAAATAAGAAATAACTCAGGAAGGGACTATTCAACTCACGCAACTAATGTGAAATTTTCTCAGAAATTAGGAAATAAAACATAAGAAAAATAAATACGTATTAACCCTTCTCATCATCACACTATTGTGGCGTGCAACCCGATCCGAATACATACCCGTGGCGGCGTGCCACCCGATCCCATCATAAAACTCACATAAGGAAATATATACGTAGCTAAATTGCTCACTATTACACATTACCGAACATCGGTCACAAGCACGTTAAGTGCATAATACCATCCAGGGGAGACTTATAGAGCCGCATGCTACAAAACTCAAGCACAACTGAGGTGCGATATATATATACACACCCTGGATCTCAAGAGCTATCCTGCTCCCATAACATCCCCACTACGCGGGACCTCAACGCATAGGAAATTATCAAGCCGTTTCAGTAACCACACGGCACAGTCATAAGATCACCTGAATTTGACGAAGACGAAGCAACATCTGTTGTTCTAATACCTCTCCATGAAAAGCGCTCTACTGAAATAAATATGCCTGTCTCATACGGAGCCCATAATCATATTTAAATTCATCCACAAACATCGAGTCTACCTTGCTCGCACCAAACTAAGCTAATAGCTTTACCTGGGTCCACATTAACCCACTTTCTCTCATAATACGCGAGAACAACCATCATAGCCGGGACAAACACCCCATAACCCACAACCAAATGAACTGAACGCCTCTCAGACATAACTTCTCAAATAAACAACATTGCACTTCTTTATCCTCAGTCCAAATCTTCAATACATCAAGTGACTACATGTCACACTTACACAATCTTTTCACGGTCATGCTTCCACGACCTTCCACACAAGGCAACAATACACATGAAGAATCCATGACCAAGGTACAAAGCCTCTTCCACCGAATGTCAATCTCAGGTGACACTGAAGGTAACACCAGTTTTATCTGAACTTTCAAATCACTCATTCGTGCTCTTCCGAGCTCATGGCACCCTTATCAACACCAAATCGCAATCTCGATTCTCACTCCCAGTTACATACTTCTTACCGCACCTAGCATGCCAATCTGAGGTAGCGCAAGAATTCCATCACAACTTCTGAACCACCAATAGGGTGAACACCTCATCATATAGAAACCTTTTACTTAACTCAATTCAAGAGTACCATCTCAACACACGAGTGAATTCCCACAATCACCCAACATGCAGATCCTTAAGTAGTAGCCTATACCACCATAACCCTTCCGGGATCCGCCTACACCTGACAGGCCATAGCACTCAAATGCTCCCACATGAAATCCATCACGACGGCCGACAAGCCTCGCACACATCGGCACAAACCACATGTATTACTTAATCACACCGAAGGAACTGATCACTGTCGTAAATGTGCCATTTCAACCATGGCTAATCAATCTATCTTCTTTTAATCATCTTCAATTGCTTCAGGAATAATAGCAACTTCCTTCAACTCATAGCAAGATCAACCCTCACTCATCCCGAGTGACCTTGATTCATGAAACTATGCTACCTAAATCCTGCAACCCGTCTCATTCCATCCTGATCGTCTTTCTACAATCCGGAGCTTATTTCTCCCACTCCTCCAATACTATCCTGCATGCTGAAACATGTCATAGAACATTCCAACCATCCTCCTTTTTCTTATAAATTACTCCGCAAAGCTCGATTATCGATCATACTGCTGCCTGGAACCCTTAAACGCCGCATTCTTAACTTTTGAATTCACTAGGACCGCTATTGAGAGTCACCCACTCTGACTGGCCCCGAATACAATCCACTCGAAGGCTCTTCTAGCACCTGAACACCCTTTCTCTTGAAGCACGTGACCGAGTCACTACCCTGACAACTCCTCTATGCCTTAAGCAAAATTATGAATCTGCCAAAGCCTAACCCTGGCCCGACAGGACCAACTTTTGCACACATTCATCAAACCCCACTCACAATCACCATTTTATTCCTTTAAATTAGCTGAAATAACTTGCCAACACGCCGACAATCCGCAACCCTATGAGAATACAACCCTACAACCCAACTGCAGATGGTGGGACTCGCCCACTTAACCTGAAGCTACACCTTGCACCACTCTAGAACCTGCCGAGATCCTATCTCCTTTGATATCACGATCTTGCTCAACCAATCTGTCCAATTCCTCCAAATTCTCTCACTAGCACTCCCTACTCAAATTCTCTAGAATCATTCACACATTCTGCCTCCTACCGAATAGCCACTAGAACCTCTCACAGTGACTTGCCAACCATGCCACCGCTAACCCATTCACAGGAGATAACCCACATGTGGAAATCACCCGCGGACACCTTCCAACGACGCTGAAATGCACGCTCTCTGCGACTTTAATACCCTATCCTACGCCGTGCTTCATTTACCAACTTTACTAGTCCGTCCGCTCCTCATGGACATCCATTAGATGCGCGACAATATCTTCAAATTCCAAGTTATGCTTCCGCTCCCCCACTTTGCGACTGCTCGACTTCCGCTTCTTACACCTGGCGTCCTAGAAATGGAACCAAAACCTAGCCTTACTTCAGGATCAATCTCTGCCAACCGCATTCTTCAATACTTCTTCTCAATAAAATGACCCCACGCAATCGAAGAAACCATATCACCGACAAAATTAACACATTCCATTTGATCAATGACGACGACTTCACGTCACAGGTGCATATCCCACCTCACTTTAGGACACCAAGTCTTACTACTTTATCAACCCCAACCGGACCATTCATAATCCAAATGCCTTCCCTCTGCCGGAACTAAAATACTGAAATCTCGAAATCACACTCTGAGAAGACCTCCCCTCAACCCATTCATCACCCCCAACATATGGGTAAGTATTCTATCATCACATCGACATCGCGCAACAACCAATCACAAGCATCATCACTACCTGAGCATAGCCTTGAGGCTCTCAGATACACAACTACTGAGCTGAAACAACATATTATTCCTTTGCAGGGCCATAACAACAGCCCCAACCAATTACATATGGAAACATCTCGAATTACATCCGTAGCACCATTCAATTCCTCAAATTCCTAATTCATAGCAAGCGCTTCGCGATGCATAAGATTGAGCAGGAATGAACATAGGCATAAAAGTCAAAGGAATCAAATCGCACGATGAGAAATCAAGAAGGGAAGTACTCCTAACAGCCCTGTAGCCTCTCGAAGATAAGTACAGACGTCTCTGTACCGATCCGTAAGACTCTACTACACTTGCTCATGACTCATGAGACCTAAGGGAACCTAGCGCTCTGATACCATGTTGTCACGAACCAAAATCCCTAAGTTCGTGATGGTGCCGGACATCATTGTCAGGAAAGCCAATCATTTATTAATTGAAATAATTTTCCTATTTTAACATTTATGAAAAGCATTTCCTTTCACTTTATTACATATTAACAAAATAAAATTTGTCAAGTAAAACAATAGTTTAAATATTACACTTTTGCAAATATATCCCAACACATCCCAGAACCCGGTGTCACAAGTACATGAGCAGTTTCTAAGAATTTATACAGTCATTAGAAAGCTTGTTCGAAATACAAGTTGGACAAGAAATTTAAAAATTAAAATAAATACAGTACAAGGGAGACTCTGTCAGCTGCGGATCGCCTCCGGATGATGCAACTCGCCTAAGTCTCCGAATCCTCCACATTGCTATAAAGTACATGTGCAATAAAATGCACAACAAGTGCAACATGAGTACAAAAAAACAACGTGTACTCAGTAAGTTGCCCGCCTCAGAGAGGTAGTAACGAGAGGTCGAATTAGACACTCACTAAGGGCCTGCAAATTAACTAACATCATATAATGAACACGGTAGGCATGTAAAGGTAGTAAAGCAACAATATATATAAGGCACTAAAATCCAAATAAATACTGGAAATAAACAAACAGTTATCACTTCCTCATTTTCCCCCGAATATTTTAAATAAACAATTTCCTCTTTATTTTCCCCCAAATAACATTGTCACCTTTAAAATCCATGAAAAACATTTAAAAATTTAGCATGCGCATACGGGATAAGGACAACCGGCCTGAGCCGTCATAATGATCAACTCTGTGCACTGTCGAGGATCGAACGGCCCGTACGAAAACTGCTCCTCTCAATAAAATACTCATGTCTATGCATTGCCGAGGATCGAACGGCCTGTACCAAAAGTGCATCGCTCAATATAATAATCATCTTTGTGCACTGTCGAGGATCGAACGGCTCGTCCCATAAGTGCACCTCTCAATATAATAATCATGTCAATGCACTGCCGAGGATCGAACGGTTTGTACCAAAAGTGCATTTTAAATCCGCCGTGGCGTACGACCCGCTCCCATGAGAGTGGGGGAAATAACACTCTGCTCGCGGAGTGTAAATTGCGAAGCGGTCACATGTAGACATGCACAATCAACAATACGCCCCGAATACGTCGGGAACACAAATACTCAAGTAAATGACCGATTTCTCTTTTAAAAACCAAAAAATAGTATTTAAATCCTTTTTCAAAATTCACTTGCCAAGTTTTTATAATGTTTAATAATACAACCTTATCCGGAAATACAATTGCCCGCGAAGGAAAATCAATTCTATTTTTAGATGATTAAGAAAATAAACTCTAACCTTCCTTAGTCATTCGATTACATATTCGGTTATATTAGCAGTCTAATATTACAAACAAGATCACAGGTACAACAGGTAAGGCATGCTAGTGGGTCCTAGGCTACCCGGACATGGCATAATAGTAGCTACGCACGGACTCCCGTCACCTCGTGCGTATGTAGCCCCCGTAGATAGTAACACATACTTAATTAGTTCACCTAGGGGGACAATTCCCCCTCACAAATATAGAAAGGAGACTTACCTCGCTCCGAAATTCCATAACGGGCCTCCAAGCCCTTCCGATGACTCTAACGGACGTACATCGCCCCAAAACTATCCAAATAACGGCAAACCAATGAAAATATACTCTAGTATTTGGAACAATTCCAAATTATACAATTTCCCAACCCCGCTTAGTGAAATGACCAAAATGCCCTCGGGCACACGCGCCCGGAATCTGAAATTTCTCGAAGATGCATTCTACCCATAGCCTTACTAACTCAAATATACAATTTACTCAAATATTCATGCTCAAGTTCTGGTTAAAAATCCAATTTCCATTTTTTACTAGGTTTCTTCAATATCTTCCAAATTTTGCAAAAATTTTCATGTTTAATCCATGCATATAACTTGTATAAATCTTAAAAACGGAAGGAATTTACTTACCTTGTAATGCATGATGAAAATCCCCCTTTGAAGCCGCCCAAAACTCGCCCATACCAAGTGAAGAAATGAAGAAATGGCTAAGAATCCCGCATTTAAGTTAATCTGCCCAGGGTCAATTTTCCTCTTTGCGTTCGCGCCCCCACGAGTGTGTTCGCAGAGCTTCCTCGAGCCAACACTCCGCGATCGCGGTCCCCTACTCGCGTTCGCATAGTCCAAAGGGCCCCCAGGCCCCCAGCTCCCTTTTCCTCTATGCGCTCGCACACCAGACCCTGCGTTCGCATAGCACAGTCCAACACTCTTCACAAATCCTTCTATGCGATCGCAAACAGCTATCCACGATCGCACAAGCCAAATCCAAACAGCCTCCAAACCCTTCTATGCGATCGCACACCCATTCATGCGATCGAATCGAGTAAATACCTGCTGCACTCACACCAGAAAACCAACAACCCCGTCAAGGCAAAAATCGACCCGTTGAGCATTCGAAACACGTCCGAGACCCCCGAGACCTCAACCAAAACTACCAACCAGACCCAAAACCTCATTCGAACTTAGTTGAGCCTCGAAATCACATCAAACAACGCCAAAATAACCAATCGCAACCCGATTCAAACTTAATGAACTTAGAACTTTCTAACTTCCACATACGATGCCGAAACCTATCAAATCACGTCCGATTAACCTCAAATTTTGCACACAAGTCATATTCGACATTACGGACCTGCTCCAACTTCCGAAATAGCATTCTAACCCCGATATCAAAATTTCCACTTCCGGTCAGATTTCTCAAAAACCTTCAAATTTCTATCTTTAGCCAAATGACTCCAAAGTGACCTACGGACATCCAAATTCACTTCCGATCGCGCTCCCAACTTCAGAATCACCATACGAATCTATTCCCAGCCTCGGAATCCCAAACGGACATCAACATCACTGAAATGCAGTTCACGCCAAACTTAAGAAATTCCTTCAAAAATGCTGACTTCCACAATATGCATCGAAACACTCTTGTTATCCAAAACCCGATCCGGACATACGCCCAAGTCCGAAATCATCATACGAACCTGCAGGAACTTTCAAATACTGATTCGGAGGCCGTTTACTCAAAATTCCAATCTTAGTTGATCCTTCCAACTTAAGGCTTCTGAAATGAGAATTCTCTTTCCATATCAACACTAAACTTTTTGAAATTCAATTCCGACCACACCTACAAGTTATAATACCTGAAATGGAGCTGCTCACGACTTCAAACCACTGAACGACGCGCTAGAGCTCAAAACGACTGGCCGGGTCATTATACACACGGATTGGATTTAAGCAGTATTATTATAGTTTGTAGCTAGATTTCTATCCAAGATGATCAACTATTGAGAATTATGCGAATTAGCACTAAAATTAACTAAGAATCTAGAGCTAATTGACTAATAACAATCGAAAAAAAGTAAGCAAGGAAGATATCAATGGGAGAAAATAGGGGTTGATTGGATATGTGCAAGATAATTGTCTGGGGTTTAACTTTAGTTAATTCACTTCTAATTTTCAAGTGAGTTTCTCGAATTCACTCAATTATTAGTTCAAACGTTTAGTAGAAACTCCTCTCTCGATTAAGTCCCAACCTCACAAGATGAACTAAATTAAGCTAGGTGAAGATATGTAAGAACTCATAGTGGATTGGTCTTTAGGAGAACCTCTTTCAATTATCTTCAACTAGGTTTAAACAGTAATTCAACTAGCGTCTTTCGATTACTAAGAATAATTAATGCACTCAACCAACAAGATAATGCAAAGATATCACAAATTATGCCTCTCTCGATTACATGAACATGTGAATATAGATGCAACATTTAAAACATCCAAAATGATTCAATACATAAAAAGTAGAGTTAACATCCACAAACAAATATCAATACACCAAATCCATCAAACCCTAAATAAGATTTACTCCATAGATATGGAGTAATTCATCACAATTATGTTTAAAGTAAAGAAAAACATAAATTGATCCAAACTCTTGTCTTGAGTGAGGATTGAATGATGAATTCCTTGTTCTTTCGCTTCTCCAACTTCTCCTTAACCTCCTTTGGTCTTATATGTTTCAAAAGTCCCCAAAAAGCGTTTTTCCATGAATTTATACAAAGTAGTCGCTGGCCCAGACTAAAACACCTTCTCTGACGCGAAATAGGACATATACTTTGTAAAGATTGCACAAGGGTGCGCCGCATGGGGCGATACGCCATGCAGAGCATTAGTAGGGAAATCCAGAGAGTTTATTTCTAACACACAGTAGGATTTTGTACATGCGCGGTGCGCCACGCGCTGCGGGTGTGCTATTTTCTCAGAGTACGTCTTTTTCTTGACTTTTGATATCCAGACGTGGTTTTCGACCCGCGAACGTGATCCCGGATTAATTCCCTGGGCTTTTACTTAGACTTCAAAGTTCCAATCAAATTCACTCTCTACTATCTACATAGCTCGGAATCTTCCTAAAAGGCATAAAACACACAATTAGTGCAAAACACTAGCGATTAAAGCTCAAACTCAATTAAAGTGCAGTAAATTAGAGTGCAATAAGAGAATAAAACACGAGATTATAGGCTAAAAAACTTAGGACCCCCTCCCCCCCCCCTTTTATTTTATATGTTTGGTAGCCTAATCAAGTTGTACTGTATAACCTCTAAAGACTTGTATTGTTTATTTATATAGTTTAACTGTTGTCCGATTTTCCTTACACTTGTTCACAACAGAACCTTTAAATTCTTTGTCTTCCCTCACTTATATGATCTCATAGAACAATTATAATTTATAATCCGCATAGTATAAACTTCGGTCGAACCCAAGTTGTGGACCTTGAAGAGCGCCTAACCCCTTTCTCTCCGAGGTAATTTGAGCGCTTACCCGATCTTTTGTGACATGGACTAGTTAAAATAAAGTTATTTGCAAACACCTCAAAATCGTTAGGTGGCGACTTTTCTCTTTTAATACCCATTTAAAGTATTTGTCACATGTCGAAACCCGCTTTCGCGAGAAAATAGGGCGCGACAAAACAATAATCAACGTGAGCCTTTAACGAAATAACAATTTAAAATTTCCATATAGCACATGCCATCTCAACAATTAAGAAGCGTCAAATAAATAGTTGATCTCCGATCATAATGGAATGTCATGTAATTTCCAAGTCCCAATCAAGAGGGGAATCTCGTGGGTATTCGGGCTCAGAGCAATTTTACGCATGAATTATGTTGAGGTCGTTGGGCCCGATCAATATAGTCGTGTACATACACTGTTGAGGTCATACGGCCCGATCCATGGATTCATCTCATATATACATATACTGCCGAGGCGTTCGGCTCGATCCCCAGGAAGAAAAGAAACTTTTCGAATTAGAATCACATATTTACTATACAGGGTCAAGGACGTAACATAAATGTAATATTTACCATCAGTCGATTATATTTCCAAATAGCTCACGAAATTGAGATTTGATCTAGCATGACCTCTATCAGCTTTTAATCATAATCATCAATAATTAAGATAACAATTAAATTCAAGTAATACAATTTATTTTATGGTAAAGTCCTAGGTCTACCCGGACATAAACATGAATATGGCCATGTACAGACTCTCGTAACCTACGGCGTATGTAGACTCCACAACAAGGAGCACATATCAAATACATCATCTAAGGGGACATGAGACTTACCTTGCTCCGAATTTCCATAACTGGCTCCTACGCCTCTCTAACACCTCAAACCAATGCCCATCGATCCAACACTAGTCCAACAACGTGCAAATCAATCAAAATATACTCCACTACTTATGATTTAACATTTTATAACAATTCCCAACTCCACTCAAAAAGTCAACAAAGTCAACACTTGGTCCCACGTGCCCGGATTTCAAAAATTTTCAAAAGTAAATATTACACATAACACCACGAACTCAAATATATAATTTGTACCCAATTCTATGTCCAATTTTGTGGCCAAAATCCAAAAATTCAATTTCTAGGTTTTCTTCAAGAGTTCCACAATTTGTACAAATTTCCATTTTTAAATCCGAACATAATCAATGTATTTAACTTAGAACATGTGGGAATCACTTACCTCATCATATATGATAAAAATGTCACAAAACAATTGCCCCAATGTCGGCTCCAAAGAGAGAAATTAGATGAAATGATCCAAAACCCGATTCTTAAGAAGTGTTATGCCCAGTGACCCTTCTTCGGATCGCGAAGGCCAACCAACCTCACCCATGAAATTACTCTACACACACACAAGGTCCTTCTCGTGATACCGAATCACAACCTGCCCAAGCCGCCACGAATGCGAGCCCATTATCGCGAACACGAAGGCGAAACATAGCCTCAACAGATTCCTCATCACGGATCGTGTGGGTCTTTCTGCAATCGCGAAGCACAACTCTCCCAAAAAGGCCAGCCTCAACCCACAGCGTTAGCGACTCAGCCCACGTGAAATCAAAGATTAACCTTCTCCAGCTCCGCGATAGAGACTTCCTTTACGCTATCGCGATGAACGAAAAATGCCACCAATCTAGTTAGCCTTCGTGATAGCGACAAACCTTCCACAATCGGGATACGCACCCAACACAACAGAAACCATCAGTGATAAAACAAGGGGAATATGTCTGAAACTATCCCGAAACACTTCCGAGGCCCCCGTCTAATCATACCAACAAGTCCCAATACCTTATCCAAACTTATTGAAAGACTCGAATTTCGCGAATAACATCAAAATTACAAATCAATGATCAAAATCCTTCTTTCAACTTTCAAACAATGAAATTTTGACGAACGTGTCCGAATCATACTTAAACATTCCGGAATGATGCCAAACTTCACGTACAAGTCAGAAATCACAATATGAACCTATTCCAAGGCTCGAAATCCCAAACATACATCCATAACATCAAAGTACAATTAAAATAAAACATAGGAAATTCTAAAACCTTCAAAATGACAACTCTCCACAATAAGTACCGAAATGCTCCCGGACCACCCGATACTCAACCCGAACATACACCTAAGTCTGAAATCACCATACGAATCTATTGGAGCCTTCGAATATTGTTTATAGGGATGCTAACTCAAAAGTTAAACCTTGGTCAACTCTTCTAACTTAAATCTTCTGACTTGAGGATTTTCCTTCCAAATAAACTTCGAACTTCCCAAAATTCAATTCCGGCAGCACGTACAAGTCATAAAACGCGAAGTAAAGCTACTTAAGGCCTCGGGTAGCCGAACGATTCCCTATAGATCAAAATGACCGGTTGGGTCATTACAAGAATAACTTCTACATAATCTTAAACATGGTTCACATAGCTCACAAAAAGGGTACAAACCTAATAAAAAGAGTAGCATAAAACATAGCAATCAAGTCAAGGCATATCGTAGCCTAAGCACTACTTGAGAATGGATAATACCCTGTTGCATGCACATGGCTCAACCCCTTACATGTGCACCACCCATAGCACTTAGATATCTCTAATAACTCAGGCAACTAGCACATAAACCATGTTTAGGTAAGATACTTACCTTAAGCAAGCCAAATCAATACTATAGAATCATCATCCCCCACGAATCGACCTCCGAACGGCTAGCCAAAAGCAATTCAAAAACATAAATAATATCATAGGAATCAAACCCAAACGATAAAGGTCGAATATCTAACCAAATACTCTAAGTCAACCAAAAATTCAACTCCCTATTCTCTTTTGGATTCATCAATCAAATACCAAAATCAAAGATAGATCATGAATAATAATCAAAACCGAGTCAAGAACATTTACCCCAATCCAAGTGGTGAAATCACTTAGAAAATCGCCTCAATCCAAGCTCCCAATCTCAAATGTAATAAAATGAGTTCCAAGTTCAAGATAGAAGCTTAAATGCACTACCTAGCAGTACCCTACGCGATCGCGGTTGTACCTACAAGATCGTGATGCATAAAGTGATACACTGCCTCAGGAAAACCTTCGCGGACACCGCCTGATGCACGTAAACTCGATGTCCAACTAGACCAAGCTCCGTGAATGCGGATGAATAGCCATGAACACGACCTCTGTTGACTGTTGACCCCCAACACAAAGCAAATGCGATACCCTAAGCGTGAACTTGAAGAAGAACAATCTCAACCCTCCACGGATGAGTTCCACCGATGCGAATATGATGCATAAACAACTAGTGTTCCAAAACACACTTTGTAATGCGAAACTCCGACACGATCGCGATGATCATCAGCCCAACACTAGAAATCAAAGAAAACCAAAAATGCCAACACGAGAGAAAATGGTCTGAAACTTCCGCAAAACTCACCTAAGCCCCTCAGGACCATGAATTGCACCTAAGTTCAAGTTGAACAAATTATTTCAAATTCCAAATTCCAAACTTATGTCGAACACATCTAAACAACTCGGAATCACCTCTAATATTGCACACAAACTCCAAATGACATAAAAACCTATTCCAACTCCCAAAACAACAATCCCAACTGGATAACATCGAAGTCAATTCTCAGTCAAACTCATTAACTTTCCAAACCATAAATTTTTGCTAAAAAGATCCAAAACCTTCTAATACATCCAAATACGAAACCCGACATACATCCAATTCCAAAATCACCATCCAAACCTAATGGGACCATCAAAACTCCAATCTGAGGTAAAATACAAAAAAGTCAAACTCGATCAATTCTTCCAATTTGAAGCTTCTAAATTGAGAATCATTCTTCCAACTCAATCTTGAACCACTCGAAAACCAAAACTGACCACACGCGCATATCACAATACATCATATAAAGCTACTCATGACTTTAAACCATCAAACTGGATGCAAATGCTCAAAATGACAGGTTGGGTCATTACATTCTTCCCAACTTAAACATTTGTTCGTCCTCAAACATACCAAGAGTCGAACAAACCAAACAAATCATTGTATAAACTCACCATACACATACCCATAGGTGATCTCACGTCACCCTAATCCATATAAGTCCGATAACACAACCTAACTGAAGAATCCTTCTTCAGCCTTAGTCCATATATATTAGAACCCAATCTCCAATATATGGAATTCATAATAAGACCCGATTCTAGTATCTATACACTGTATAAGTCTAAAGAAGTGGTATCAAGCCATAAATATAACCCAAGATATAATCACATGGTATACCACATAACTCAGATAATCATAGCAATAACTCCCGACCACAATAGTCACCCATTAACAAATACGGTACCGATAATATAACTCATATCAAGTAAAACATTGTTCTGAACCTTCATACATTGCCAAGGATGAAAGAAACATATAGAAACCCATAGACTCTCACCAGATCAACAAGTCATGGAGATCTCTCACCTGACAAGAACCAGAACCAAAATCTAAGCTAACTAATGACATTATTCTTCCAAACGTACCTTAACCAAATCAAATGGCACAAATTTAGGTCCAACAACCTCATTTCACCCAGTGCCAAATACCCAAATAACAGTCCACATCAATGACACATATAGCTACACACGCTGCAGTTAGTGCACCAAACAAGCACAACCCTAATGTAACTAATGATAGAAGGAGAACCAAATGAGAGAACCGTCCCACAAGCCCAATGATACCACCACAAAGGGCAAAGCTATGAACCTTTATCACAGAGGAAAATAAAACACATGAAGTAAGCCCAAATTATATCCCAACATAACTCTTTTGCGACGCGTAACCCGATCCAAACATACCAGTCCATATGGATTACTCATCTCCCAAATTCTCATACTCACCAAACATGTATACAATCAACAGCAATCCCGCAAGACGTACGACCATAACCATGGAGAAACATATAGCACAATATACCATAGACAGGAAAGACATAACCAAGTAGTAATACACTATTCAACACCCCAAGAGCCATCTCGCTCGAATTTTGCCACAAGGCTCAAACAGAACCCCATCATGTGTGTAAATAGTCAGCAATCTCAGAACCTATTTTAGCATAGGAGAGTAAAACATGGAACATATCATAACACGAATAAGATTAACTCTAGTCGGTGACACACCCCTCAACACTGGTTGTGCGGAGTAAGCAAACGGGATCAGATGTAGAACACACATTCTTATTAGGCCTACCGACGACCCCCAAATCAATTGCGATCATCCCAAAATAGGTAACTTAGGTGCAAGACATCTAATAGGCGGGACATAACCTATCCATAAACTTCCCAAAGTCCATAATAACATATCCATAACATGTACCATCAGATGTCTAATTCTGGCTATATCTCCACAGCGCACAACCAAGGAATGGTATATTGTTGAGAACTCCCAGTCTCCAAATCCTGTGAATACAGGAATCTCCAATCAGATGTCTAACTCTGGGTATACAAGGTCTATTTCTTTCAAAGATAAGACCGTGGCATCGGTCTTGGGCTTCCTAGTCTTTGCTCTTTTTGATTTAGGAGACTCCGCCGAAGCCTTCTTCTTCCTTTTCTTGTCATTGGCGGTCTTCGGAGCCACTTCCTCGCCAGATAGAGGCGGTCTCATCAACACACCCTCGCCAAGTCCTGCACAAGCATGTTATATCAAGAACACCACCATCAAAAGCACTTACAAAGAATGAGAAAACAGTAACAACAATAGGGTGAAAGTCATTCCCTCGACCATGTTGGAAATGTGGCGACTCATATACGATCCTCCAAAAAGAAGGATAGATGTGACCGAGTGTCACTCGGTATTAATGGCAAAAATCAAGAATCACTGGGTCAATCGGTAGAGAAGAAGAATCTACGGGGCCTAACGTAAATGGTTATGTATATACGCTGAGAAAGCCAGACTTATGAGTGACTATGCTTTCGTCGGTTGTGGGAATTTCTACTCGAGCCGCCTCCCCCCAATAGCAGTCGGGTTTTACCCTTTACGTATCAGATACTACACTTATATATCGGGACATGGGCTCGAATCGCCCCGGTGTAGAAGGGGGTTTCTCAATTGTGAAATCGGAGATGGTATCAAAAGGACCAGGGATGCATTGCTCGACGGTAGGAGGAGTTCGTGACTTGCCCTTAGACTGGCGTGATGATGAAGCGACTCCCTCCTTTTGAGGTACCATTTTTGAAGTTTTTGCCATAGTTATGACTGATTTTTGAAAAAAGAAGACAAAGAAGCAAACACAGATAGGATATGAAAGTGGAGAATACTTAGTCAAAGTTTGAAGGTTTGAATAAGATGTAAAATTATGAAAAGGCAAGTGATTGAAGTATTTATAAAGGCCCTTTGGGCATGCATAGAAGCGGAAAGGTCGAACCAATCACGGTTCATGGGCTTCTCGAGAATTGTGTTGACAGCGACCTCTATTCAACTTTTTATGTCGCATCATTTAATGCTATGAATAGACTGATGTCATAATAGGGATGTCGAAGAGGTAAAAAGTCAAGACCATTTCTTATCACTTCATTGTAAGAAGAGCGGGGACTATCTGTATACAGCTAAAATCAGAGAGCCTGATTTTATGGCCATTACGACGCTCAGAAGGCTCGAGGGTTCGAGTTTTGGCATCGAGGAGGCACATCAAAGGTCCTCGACCTCGGGTCAGTACAGATCGAAGACCAACGTGGAAAGGTGGGAAAACCCCAAAAGGCACGTGGTTAAAGCTGACAAAGTACACAAAATAGTACAAGCCCGTACCGTGGCATTAAATGGTTGTACCAGCCATCTCTCTTTGCATTAATTACACATGTACTATGTTGGGATTCCCCCTCATATATAAAGGGGACCCTTGTCACTCTGTAACATATATGACATTCAATACAAGAACAAGAACATCCTCTGCTCTCTAACTAAAACATTCTCTACAATTGCTTCATTGATTTATTGCCTTTCATTTATCGTGTTCTTGAGTTGTTCTTCGTTTATTACTCGTTATTGATCATAAATAGGCTATCCTTTAGGCCTTTAGCTCTATTATATTGTTCTCGACAGCCCTTGTCAAGCTCCTAAGCTTGACCTCGAGGCCCGTTTCGACCAGCCTCGAGACCAGCTCCTCCGCTGCTCGGTTTGCATAATCTCGTTTCCTTTTGCTCTTGTTCCGCTTTCTCACTTCTCACTTAGCATCTACTACCTAAGCAAATGGTATTAAGATAAATCACATATTTTTATAACTACATAATTAAGTATAATTGTAATTACCATTTTCAAGGTAAATAGTTTGGCGCCCACCGTGGGGCTAAAAGTAACAGTGATTGTTTTAGTGCTATTTTTCTAAAAACACAAATTATTCTTCACACTTTTTCTTGCCCAAGAATCTTCAATTTCAGGTCAGAAAATGTCCAACTCAGTAAACACACATGAAAACAACGATCTAGAGGACCACAGAGAGAATGACACAACTGCTTTTGGTGTTGGTATGCCACCGCAAAACCCTGAAAGGGCACCAGTGCAAATTCATGTCGATGAAGGCTCACGCAATGCTTAACATGTAGATGTGAGCTCTCATACAGACGGAAGTGTGCGTGAAGGAGATTAGCGTGAAGCACAGGGAGCCCCTGCTCAAAGGGAAAGGGAAGTTAGCCTTCATGTCATTTTTGAGATGTTGCAGGCATAACAAGTGGCCATTGCTCAACTACAAAGCCATAACTACTATTATGCTTATGTTCGGGGTAGTCTATGACCCAAATCATGTTATGTTTGTGATGTTTGCACCCTACTGGTTAATTTAACTGCTTAAATCATATTGAAACTTGATAAAGGAATTGTAAAAGGTTAAACTTCATTTTCTTGACCGTTAATGAGAATTGGTATTTCCTTGAATAATCCTTAATAAATCTTGAATTGGTTGTTTTAAATTTTTTTTCTCTTTTGTGGAGCGGGCCGAACTCGATAGATGCATCTATGGTTCATTCCATTCGACCCTCGACAGTGCACAGTTTATACATTTATGTTGGATCGGGCTGTATGACCTCGACATGATTTGCGCATGATAAATCATTGGAATTAATAATAATTGATATTGCTTCATTCGCCTGAGATACAAAATGTTAAATGACGAAAATAAATTTGAAAAATTTCTATTAACAAAAGAATTGTTTACTTACTTCATGTTATTGAGTTTACAGCTGTTCTATACAATCCATGTTTAATTATAATATCGACATTTTATTGTTAGCCTATAGTAAGTGTCGGAGTCGACCCCTCGTCACTACTTCTTCGAGGTTAGACTGGATACTTATTGGGTACGCATTGATTTACGTACTCATACTACACTTGCTGCACATTTTTGTGCAGGTGCATATACATCTAGTAGACTTGTGGGCGCTAATGTGCGGCTTTTGCGGGGATTTAGGTGAGTTGCATCCCATGTTGCGAATTCGCAGCATACAGAGTCTCCATCAGAGTTACACACCCTCTCCTGTCTAATTGTATTTCCAGACAGATATTGTATTTTTAATATATTCCCTAGTTGATGCTCATGTGCTTGTCACACCGGTTTTGGGGGTGATTATTGGATGTTCAGTACTGAAGTTGTGAAAATATTATCATTTACTTTGTAAATTCTATCTCTTACTATTTAATTGAAGTAAATTATGATTTGAAAAAAAATACTAAAATGAGTAATTAAGTTAATTTGTTATTGTTGGCTTGCCCGACAGTGGTGTTAGTCGCCATCACGACCTTTAATGAATTTTGGATCGTGACAAGCTTTTTTTGGTCATCGACTATAGTGATTTTTTATTTTTAGATAAAAAGAAAAATGAATGATTAATTTTGTAAAATTTAGATTTTTTTTCATGTCACTTACGTAGCAATTCAAAATAATTAGCATTAATAAAATATGATGGCTGGAGCGCTGTTAGAAATGAAGGATTTTAATTGAAATTTTTAACGGAGCACATGAATACCCAATTGCAAATTTAGAACCAAATTGATACGGTGAGCACAAAGACAGAAAAACCTCTCGGGTCTCTATTGGAAGCGCAATAGCCTCAAGGGCAACAAAGTCAAATCAATCATTAGGCTCGGTCTACTAGGGTTTTTGTTTAGGTATTTTAGCTTTGCCTCACACAAGTATTTGTTCTCTTCACCAAACAGCTCTTCCTCATTTCCCCACCCCTGCCGCCGGAGGCTAATCCAGGAGGAACAATGGTAAGATTCACTGATTTTCTAGCTTTTTCGGATAATCAAGTGTAGCGTTTCTCCCTTTCCTTTTCGATGCTTTTGTTACAGAGATTTGCTAAGAAAAATAGCTGAAATAATGCGTTACTATTGTTCTAAAACGGCTTAGTGTTATCGTTTGTGAAGTTTATAGACTCGAATCAGCCTTCTTCACTACTTGGCGGTTTATGCGATGTTTACTGTTTATATCCTGTAACTCACATGTTTATTAGTGCTCGTATGGTAATTTTTTCCGTGTTACGATGAGCTTAATCTTTGGTTCTTTTGTCGGCTCGTTTACACGTTATACACACACACACACACACTATATATATATATATATATAGGTATATATATATATGTGTGTGTGTGTGCTTATATGTGTGTAGATTGATCTCTGTATATATGTGTATGTGTCTGTGTATATTATGTGTTTATCAGGAACTTTTGGCCCTTATTGACATATCATATAGTCGTGCTGACACACAGATGCTTTTGCTTAATTAGTCTCGTTGAGAGCTTGTAATTGATGCACTAGTGTCAATTTTAACTTAAAACATCAGTCTTTTAGAAGAAAGTGTTATAATGTAGTTGGTTTTGGGTGAATCAGAGTTATGTTATTGTTTGAAAACACTTCCCTATAAAATGTTAGATACAAGATTTACTCTCTGCATTTAGATTGAAGTACATTTCTAAAATTGAAGCTTTATTCTCTTGCTTTATTGCCCAACGGAATTTGCTATGAATTTTACTCAACTTGTCTCTCGTCTTCTGCTAATACAAGTATGCATACTTTCTTACCGATTCTTACCAAAATTATGTGCAGGCATTCATCAAAGTCCAGAAGACTAGGGCTTACTTTAAGCGTTTCCAGGTTAAATTCAAGAGAAGGAGAGGTACAATTTACTTTTATTCATCCTTTATTTTTTTCGATATCAAACCGTTTTTCTCTGAAGCTCATAACTTTTGCTACTGTGCAGAGGGGAAGACTGACTACAGAGCAAGGAATCGCCTGATTAATCAGGACAAAAACAAGTACAACACTCCAAAATATCGTTTCGTTGTCCGATTTGTATCCTAAACATTTACTCTACCTTTAGAAGCATCAACTTTGGTGTATGCTGCTTGCTAGATGACTTCCTCTTGGATTTGATTTATTTATTTTTGACAATATCTTCAATTCAAGATCAGGTTACTATTACTGTTAATTCTTTCCTGTTAGTCTCTGATGCCGAATGGGTGAAGTTGTTAAAATTGGCATCAGCTGTTCGACGTTGCTTTATTTTCCTTAACGTCTTTCAGACTAACAAGGACATAGTCGCCCAAATTGTGTCTGCTAGCATAGCTGGTGACATGATTCTTGCTTCTGCATATGCCCGTGAGCTGCCTCAGTATGGCCTCAAAGTTGGACTAACAAATTATGCTGCTGGTATTTTCATAACCTCTTCTTGTTGGGTCTCATGTCACCTGAAATTGTGTATTTCTTCTCTGATTGATGCTAATTCACTCAATGTTTAATTAGCTTACTGTACTGGACTTCTCTTGGCAAGACGAGTTCTCAAGAAACTTGAAATGGATGAGGAGTATCAAGGGAACACTGAGGTAAGTGACAGCTGCGATATCAAGGATACATGTTATTCTGCTGTCTGTAGTTCCAGTTTTTATTTTGTAATGGGTGTTATCAATCTTTACAGGCCAGTGGAGAGGATTACTCGGTTGAACCCGCTGAAAGCAGGAGGCCGTTCCGTGCTCTCTTGGATGTGGGCCTTATTAGAACTACTACTGGAAATCGTGTTTTTGGTGCTCTAAAGGTATAATGCTACTTTTGCTGTTTGTTCTATTTTACCCTCTTGTAGCCTAAATTGCATTGTAGTTGTGATTTGAAAAAAGTTATTGATGAAACAGCCGCTTCCACTTGGCATAACCCCCAAAACTGCATTGCAACAATGATTGCCAAACTCTGAGGAACTCAGAGTTGTTGTTTGTCTATATAAATATTTCTGGTTTAGTTGGGCCTTTTGATGTGTGTGGCAGATGGTCTTTAATACAAGTCTCTTTCCTCTCGTAGTGGCCCCCTCTCAGTATGATTTGTCCTGCTATATGACTGACCGCATTTACTTTTCTTTGCTTCTGTCCAGGGTGCTTTGGATGGTGGAATTGATATTCCTCATAGCGAAAAGAGGTTTGCTGGGTTCAGCAAGGACTCCAAGCAACTTGATGCTGATGTTCACCGCAAGTACATCTATGGTGGCCATGTTGCAACATATATGAAGGTGATGCAGAAAGCACTATATTTTAATCGTTATATCGTTGTACCAGTTATAGAATCCACAGACAATGTTTGTGCTAAGTGGGTAATGAGGTTGTTCTTGTTTGATGGATCTGGCATCTTCCTATTGTCCATCTCTAAAATGCTGACGAACCTGTGTGTTTTTTCAGACTTTGACTGAAGATGAACCTGAGAAATATCAGTCTCACTTTAGTGAGTACATTAAGCAAGGTCTTGAGGCTGATGATCTCGAGGAGATGTACAAGAAGGTTCATGCTGCCATACGTGCTGATCCAAACCCCAAGAAATCTGAGAAGCAGCCTCCCAAGCAGCACAAGAGGTCTGGTTTTTTTTAGTTTGTTTAATCCTGTATGAGCCATTATGAGTTAGTTATTTCTATTAAAAAGTGTTAGTTGCACTTGCAAAAAATGTGTCAAAGTGCAAACGCCTGGGTGATATAAAGTCCTCGAGCACATTGGCTTTATTTTTCGTGTGCATATAGGCTCCATACTTCCTGTTTATGTTATTCGAACATAGGTCTTCTTTGATTGTCTTTTGGTGGATAATTCTGCAGTGCCATGCGTTGAATATATATGGCATGTTTGCTGACCAGACCAATTAAAATGTGATTGTCCTCCTTCTAAATAATTTGTTCTTTGGGCTTCTATTGCAGGTACAACCTGAAGAAGCTAACTTACGAGGAAAGGAAGGCCAAGTTGATTGAGAGACTGAATGCTTTGAATTCAGCTGCTGGAAACGACGATGATGAGGAAGATGATGATTGAGCGACACTAGAATTATGAGATGTTGCTTATGGTTTTGTTATACTTTCTGTTCTTCCTAGATAGGAATCTCAGTTTTGCATGCTTTAGAACGGTAATGTCTGTTTGACAATGTATGAGGTTAGATTTGACTAGTGCATGAATTCTGTTAAGTACTGTCGAATAGCAATCAGTTATTTTGTGACCTTGACCTCATGCCTTGGATCAATGCAATGGGATTTTTTTGGATTATTAACGTGTCTTTGTGAAGCATTTGGTTTCTTTATGAACGGATTAAGTGTTTATGAAGTGTGCGTCATTCATCTTGCAAAGTTAACCTTGTTTATGAAGTGTGCGTCCTTCATCTTGCAAAGTCATGGCTTTAGCAATCGGTTTTTGGGCTCAATAACTTGTTAGTCATGCCTACAGTAATTTCCAGCTGTGAATGTGGCATCGCAGGTAATAATGCCTAATAAGTTGCTTAGGCATCTCGTCCGATTCTGTTGTTAGGTTCTCTTGTGATGATTGTCATTCATTTGCATGCAATTGAAAGTTTATGCCTTCTTTGGCTGTCAATCTAATCTTATATTTATTCTCTTGTTTCGTTCACTAGAACGTTTTTTGTTTGTTTTATCTCGTCATGTAGTATGTACATTTAGTATGGCGAGTTAGTTGGCTCTTCTACCGGTTGAATTAGATCCCTAATTGCTTTATGCCAATATAGTCTTGTACTGTTCCATCGTGTTGTCCCTAATTGCTTTTGGTGTTGAGGAAAGGAGAATTGTGGAGGGTGCAGTGCCTGGAATGGGTTGAATTAGTTTATGAATATCGGTTTAGAGGAGGGCAAGCAGTCACGAAGCGCGCGCGCACACAAAAAAAGTAAAACTTTGCCCAAATCGTGTTACTTGTAACCTATTTGGCTAAGCTTCTCCGAGGCTAGAGGGGAAAAAAGTGCTTAAACAATTTTGGAGAAACGAAAAAAAGTTCTCTCTAGAAGCACTTTTTTAAAAAGCACTTTTGAATAAATACACTTAGAAGTATTTTTTTACAACTTTGTTAAACACTAATTGCTGCTCAAAATTGCTTTTCAAATTAATTAACTAAATACAAATTACTCTTCACCAAAAGTACTTTTGAGAAAAGCGTATTTGAAAAAAGTAATTCTCAAAATAAGTTAATTTTAAAAGATTGGCCAAATAGGCTACTAGAAGAAAACTTTCAATCGCTAAGAGAATTCATGGAGTAGTCTATTGCTTTTGCTTCCTTCAAGCATTTTACCATGCTGATACGGAATGGGTATGACAAAGATAGATTGGCGACTGATTTGTTCTAATTTTGGTGTAAGAACAAAACTAACATAGAAATAACGTAAGTGCTATATAGAAGTGCTTAACCAAAAGGCCAGAATCCAACAAAGGTAAAGAGAGAAGATTACTTGCATTAGCTTTAGAAGTAATTATTATGAAAATAGAGAAATGATTAAATTCGCAAATACTTATTCACCCTTTACCAAGAGAGCTGTACTTTCACTCATTAAGAAAAATGAAATATTACTAGACGAAAAACGACAATCCATATTAAATCTGTGTTTCTATAGGAACTTTTGGTCCTATTCAATTCTTTGGATTCCAAGCGTTTCGGATTTAAGACTCCCCGTCACTCAATAAAACTGAACATACCAACGTTTGGAACGCGATGGTTCTACTAGCCTCATTTCCTGTTTACTCATCACTCTTTTTCTTATTTTCATAACAGTTAGATCTAAAAATAAATTCAAGGAGCTAAGAGCAAATAAACTCTATTACATTAGACTCACTAGAAAGAAAAATAATCAGCACACCGATTCAGCCACATAAGAGAAATGGCACAAGCATAATAGCTTCAACGTCAACCAAATTTTAAACAAAACAGTAGAGAGGAATCTGAAATCTTCACAAAAGCTCACATAAAACGTCATATCCGAAAAAGTCACTGAGGTCCATTTCTAACATGCTTCGACATAGCAGTGATTTGTACCAGGAGAACACCATAGAATACAAAGTCTTTATGTTTCGGGGGATATTTACAACTAAAAGAGAAGGCAATTTCAAGAGGTAAACCTCAAAAAGGTTTCAAGTCCCGCAAAAAAGAGATTTTCGTCCACCACAACATTGCCTCCCTAGAGCTTGTTGATTTAAGTAAGACCTTCTTGCTCCTTTTAGAACGAGTCAAGAAGAATTAGTTTTTAATCGTCCTCCTCAGGGTCGAAATCTTTAACCTTTACATCAGCATCCTCTCCATACTGAATGCAGTTGTCAATCTGAGATAAGATGTACCGTATGCTGCAAAATGGCAGAGAACATTGATCTTTGTCATTGAAACTGAAACAATAATTTAATAGTAAGACTAAAAGCATAAAAGGTGCTCTCGTGTGGGTTACGCACACAACAAGCACAGACAAACAAGCTACCATCCATCTGGTGGTTCAGACGTCTAATGTACTATCCCTTAGGTCAAAAGTTCTTAGCATAAGTTTACCAACCAAGCAATCTTTAAGAAATGGCTAAATATCTGGCAAACTAAAAAGCACAAATTGTCACTGTCGTCACCATCACATTCTCAGGTGCATATTGATGGAATTGAGACACTGAAACATCATTGCATTATGTTTGCTATCAATAAATCAAGCTGATCAATTCAATCTCGAACAAACGTGCTTCCATAAAGATTATTTAAATTTTCCACAAGAGTATGTTACCTCCTCTCTTTTCTCAAGTCAAGAGGGAGAAAGCTCACCATGCTGTACTGGTCCACCTGTACACAAGAAAAATATCAGCCATTATAGATAACATTCTTCTCATATCTTTTCATCCGAAACTAAAGACTAAAAGTAGGGCAGAGTCCGTGGCAGATAATTCATATCCTACAAGCCTGTACAATCTTATATCTAACTTGGGAGAAAGAACAACCTCTTCAAGTAAAGTTGCCATTAGGATCCAATGACAAAGAGAATAATCGAAGAAGACAAAACATATGTGATTGTCTTTTCAATAACTAATACACAATTGTTGGAAACATCATAACTATCACAGCTTACCAATTCAATCAAAGATTTGTTAAGCTTCTGAAATTGTGGAGCCATACGCTGATTCAACTCTGCTAGTAACAGCTGAGGCTCTGGATCCAAGTAACTAAAGGGAAAATAAATTTTAATACACTAAAATAACAAAGACATTTAGTGGGAGCATGTGTTGAAAGTGCCAAAGACATGAAACGATAGTTACAGGTAGTAGGACTAACTTCTCAACATCCTTTTTGTTTGTCACAAGATCCATTTTTGAGAGAATGTTAACATGGGGTAGTTCAAGTTGAACCATAGCAGAGAGTGAAGCCATGCAACCACTTATGAATTTGGTCACATCTGTGATAAACTGAGATACAAAAAGAACATAAACGCCATGGTTAATAGCAAGAGAAGGAAAAATAGAAGAAAATCAACTAGTAAAGATAACGCACCTGAGAATCAAGTAAATACACAACACAAACATTAAAATTTTTACGCCTTAGGTGTTCCACAAAGCTCTTCAGCACAGGAACATGTGAAAAAAGTTCAATCTGGCCTGTATAATGATGAAATGTCAGAGTAGTCTATATATGTGTGTGTGCGCGCATGTGTGCATTTCTTTCTATAAATACATAGAGATATTTGTTACGAGATATGAATACAGGTCAGTGTAGAAAGTTAGATTATGGGTAGTCACAATAAGAGACAGATGGCCGAGCAACAATATAACAATGTAGAAATCACGTTAGGAAACTTAGAACAATTTTCCAAAGTTAAGGATAAGACGAGTGCAATGGACTAATGTGTAATTGCTGGATCATTTTTATCCTTCAATGACTTGACGGAAGAAGAAGAGGGAACACCATATCTACAGCCTTAGGATGGAGAGATGGAGCCCAAGGAGTGGCAAAGGAAGGAGTTCTTAGTTTGACGCGAGTCTTTAAGTAATGCATTTAGAAAAAAACAAGATCTTATGTTCTCATCCCATATCTAAGACTGCTACATCATTGTCCAACGGAGTAGAAGGGTCTCCAAGGAAAATAACAACTGATAGTCAAGCTGTAACGACCCGGCCGGTCGTTCCGAGAGTTTAGCCCCGTTTCCCCCGCTTCTGCTTCATTATATGCGGTTCAGCTTCATTACATTGTGTTAGATTGGTTGGCTCGGGTTCGGAGCAACTTTTGAAAAGAACTGGGACACTTAGTCTCTTGAATTGGCTTAAGAGTGGGAAAAGTCAACCGGAAGTCGACTTATTGGTAAACGACTTCGGAATGTGGATTCTATGGCTCGGGTAGCTTCGTTAGGTGATTTGGGACTTAGGAGTGTGTTCGGAATGAAGTTTTGATGTCCGGAGTAGAATTAGGCTTGAATTGGCGAAAGTTAGTTTTGGCGATTTCCGATCGGCACTGGAAAATAGGCTATCGGGGTCGGAATGGAATTCCGACAGTTGGAGCAGGTTCATAATGTCATTTTGGATATGTGTGCAAATTTTCAGGTCAATCGGATGTGTTTTGGTTGGTTTCGGCATCAATGGCGAAATTTAAAAATTTCAAAGTTCATAGGCTTGAATTTGATGTAATTTTGCGTTGTTTTTGGTATTTTGAAGGCTCGACTAAGTTTGAATGAGGTTATGGAATATGTTGGTATGTTTGGTTGAGGTCCCGAGGGCCTCGGGTGAATTTCGGGTGGTTAACGGATCGATTTTTGGTTTTGGAACTTGGCTGGTTTGCTGGTGTTTCTGCAGCAGAGTTTTACTCTATGCGTTCGCGGAAGAGGGCTCGCGTTCGCATAGAGTGTTTGGTGGAAGGGGGCCAGTTGTTCAATGCGTTCGCGGGCGAGGGGTGCGAACGCGGAGTGTTGAGCAGGGTGGCCATCGCGAAGCGGGGATGTGTGTGTGTTCGCGTAGAGTTGTGAGCCTTTTGAGGACCCCAGGCCTTTGGCCTATGCGTTCGCGGGTCAGAGGGTGCGTTCGCGAAGGCCTGGGGGTAGCTGTGCTTCGCGTTCGCGGGCTTGAAGCCGCGTTAGCGTAGAGTTAAATTAGGAGCCTGATTGGATTGTTCTATGCGAACGCGGTCCTAGTGATGCGTTCGCGATGAAGAAAAATGAGCTGGGCAGAAAGTTTTTAAATTCTAAACGAGGGTTTTTTGGCCATAACTCAATATTCCATTAGAGAGCTCGGAAGGAGGAGGATTTAGACGAGATTTTCAGTGGGATTCTTGTGGTAAGTGTTCTTCAATCACTTTGGGTTTAATTTCATGAATTTGTCTTCACAATGCAATTTGAGGAATTAAGTAGAGAATTTGGGAAAAATGGGAGGAAAGATTTGGAAATTTCTTTTGGTAATTTGAGTGGGCAATTGTAGTCCGGTTTTGATGTTCTTGGTATGTACGGACTCGTGGGAGGATAAGGGTTCTTGTGATGTAATTTTTATCGGATTCCGAGACGTGGGCCCGGGGCTCGGATTTGGCCGAATTTCGAGATTTTTGTATAAATTGATAGTTTTTGATTGGGTTATGTTCCTTTAGCGTATATTGATGATGTTAATCTGGTTTTGGTTAGATTCGGAGCAATCGGGAGCCAATTTGAGGGGCAAGAGCATCGCAAATTAGTGTTGTGGACCGGTAGAGGTAAGTAATGGTTATAAATCTTGTCCTGAGGGTATGAAACCCCGGACTTCATATTTCTCACTGTTTTAGAATGACGCACATATCGGATGACGAGTATGTGGCGCACACTGATTTTTGGATTGGACTTGGTCCTCTCCACGACAACTATTGAGTTGAGTATTTTACTCTAAATCATATGTTAAATTGTGTTCTAAAGACTATTGCTATATTTGGGCTATAAGCCATGTTTTGGGGCCTCGTGCCGACTTGTTTAGACCCCTTGGAGGCTTTTTACTGCTATTTCCTCATTGTTGATTTATGATTTACACTCGGTCATGTTGTGCTTAATTGTTTTCGAAACACAACCTTATTTACACTATTTTGAGTTATAAAACGATGTTTTGGGTCCAGTATCCCGTTTTACTGATACGCCCGAGGGGCTTTTGAGAGGTTATGACTGAGTGAGGCCGAGGGCTTGATTGTGAGGATATGATACGCCACGAGGTGGCTTGATATTAGCGATTGGGCTGAAGCAACCCTTCCGGAGTCTGTACACACCCCAGTGAGTGCAGGTACCTACTGAGTGCGAGTGCCGAGTGACGAGTGATTGGGAGGCATGAGTGACTATGAGGTATGCCCGAGGGGTTGATTATGAGTGACTGTGAGGCCTGCCCGTGGGGATGATTATGATACATGTTTTGCCCGAGGGGCTACTTATGATTTTACCACTTTCACTCTGAACTTATGAAATATGTTTTGCCCGAGGGGCCTTTCTTTTATTTTCAGCATTTTTTCACTAAACTTCTCAAAAGTTATGTTGAAACTATTGGCAAGTATATTTCCAAATGATTTTTACTGAAATCGGCTTTTAAGCGTGATGATTTAACGTATACATTGTTGAAAAGAAAGAATCTGCTTATTGTGAATTGATGATTGACTTTTATGTGTTTCTTGCTGCTCAGACCTGATTTATTTTCATTACTACTGAGTTGGCGTACTCACATTACTCCATGCACCTTGTGTGCAGATCCAGGTGTTAGGGCAGGGTGAGCTGTGTATCTGTTCCAGAGATTTCTCGGAGGTTTGCGAGGTAGCTGCACGCGTCCGCAGTCCTGCTCTCTCTCTCCTGCTTACTATTATAGAATTTATTTTCTTTTGAGTTGTATATTTGATGTAGATGCTCATGACCAGTGACTCCGGGATCTCGGGGGGTTGTATTTAATATTTGGTATAGCTTTAACTGTTTAAAAAAAATGTTTAAAGGAAACCTTTATGGGTTATCAGTTTAGTAAAGATGTAAATGAAAGCTTATTACGATTTGAGTGTAGTTTTGGCTGGCCTAGTTCCACGATAGGCGTCATCACGACTGGCTTAGATTTGGGGTCGTGACACAAGCCCTCGGAGACTCTCCACCACCCGTATGTCCCTATAATATTTACTCACATGAAGTTATGTTGGCAGTATTCTAGGTTGATATCTTCGCCTGCTAACAAAACTCAGTAGCCTACAGCGGAGAATTAGAACTGTACTGCTAATATAAGAACAAATAGGAGAGGAAAATGTACAAATACCTGGGCAGTCAAACACTAGGTAGTCATCATCCAAGTAGTTGTCCAACTCTTCTGTTAGCCACTCATCCAAATTTTCTTGAAGATGTCTGATATCACCATCAAGGGCTTACAATTTTGACAGGACAAAAACAGGATTTTAAAATTTTCATACAAAAGAAACAGAATTCCGAAAATGAAAAGCCTCTAAAGGAAGGATACTCCATGCAATACATAAGGCCACCATTTGGTCCGAGACCTAGTTCTTCCATAACATCATCCAGTGAGATGAGTTCTCTGATGTCTGCAACCAATATCATTAAGTTAATTTTAGAATTAAGACATATGAACAGAAAGCTAATTACTAAAAATACTACATCTCTACTCACCCATAGCCACTGGATAGTCAAAGTTCTCGGCAGCAGGATCCAAGTTGACAATATGGATAGTGCGCCGCGTGGTCTCACAATGTTGATGCAAACTAGAGCAGTAAGTGGACTGTAAAAGAAATATCAGTCTAGGTGAAACTAGCCATATCAAGGACATCTTTTTAGCAGGATTGGACATCCAAATATAAATCTAGGAGAAATCCAATATGAAACATTATAGTAACGTGAAGCAATATGATCCAGCTATCACCTTTCCACTGCCTGCAGGGCCAATAACCAACTGTGCGTAGCCCATGATCACGGCCTTTTCTGTTCCTTTTACACGTTGCTCAAATCAAGAGGTCAACCGAAGATAGAGGTTCTGAGAAAATTGAAAATCTGAAAGAAGCCAAGAACTGCAACCAACATGTATGTTGCACACCACACACCAGCCGCAAACAACAAGCTTAATATGTCAGCTTGGCCCATAAGCATTATCACGAGAAAAGAAACATCACAATATCACCTGAACTACCCATAAATAAAGCCAACAAGAAAAAAAAATGATTGTTGAAAGCAGTCAAAAAAAATTCCATGAAGTAGGCTCATAAAAAGCAACAACCATATCAACAAACAAAAGAATAGGCAGTAGTCAACAACACGACTCCAAACCCTCCGACCTTCCCCCCACACCCACTTAGGGATGTAAATGGGGCGGGGCAGGAAAACCTTAACCTACCCTGCCCCGCCCCGTTTAGTCTTTTTAAAAAAAAATTCCCCCGCCCTGCCCCGCCCTATTTATCTTATACCCTGCCCTGCCCTATTAAGTGTTTACCCTGCCCTGCCCCGCCCTGCCATTCCTACACACACTCATCCCACCACCCAAAACGATGAAAAGCAAAACAAAATTTGTTCCTTTGAATTGGAAATAAAGAGTCTATGGTACTTGTTTTTCAATCTTTATGTAGTTTTTGTTTGAATATAACAGGACGAAACTATTGTCGCTGCAACAAAGTACGGAGTAAGATTTTGACAACACAAAATAGTAGTAGTAACAGAGAGAGAGAAGCATATATTATGGAAAAATCGGAAAGAAAAGCATAAAAGTCATGAACTTGCCCGAAGTTGCAGAGGAAGTAGATGGTTTCTCCTCCTACTTCTTCTGTAGTAGCCTCTTTTCTTTACCTTTTCTCTTCCGCGTCAAAAAGCTGCCTGTATAGAGGTGCCAACAAAACCCATGTAATCCCCAAACCACACAAATTTTAATGGGTTGGGCTTGTAAGATTTTGCTGATCCACTAATTTGGGCTGAAACGAATTAGTTGAGCGGCTATTTGAGTTAAATCAATATTGCATGAATAATTTATGCTAAATGTTGGACGATAAAAATATTCTTGCACTATTGATCGATTTTTATAACCTTAAATATATGTATAATTTAAAGATATAATTGTAAATCAACTGAAATTCTTTTTCAATTTAAATTATATATACGTCGAACCTACAAAGTTGATTTGGTCAATTTTTTGGGACTTTATCGTTAGCCAACTTCTTCACGGATAATTTGAGAATTTATCGTTTGCTTACTTCTTCTTGGAATATAGTAGCCTTCTTTCTGGACAACAATATGAGTTGTTAAATTATTCTTCTCCTGTTTGTATAGGATTCAGATTTATTCTATGAATTCATACATTAAAAAAAAAAAAAACATTTATTCCTATAAAAGAAGCGGTTCCACATTATTTATCGTAAAGTTATGGTATTGCAATAGAAAGAAACAAAATTCTCCAAAGGTATTATTAGTTTTTTTTATTGTTCTCATTTTTCGACATTGATCAATAGTCTGGTTTAGGTTCATGCATATGAACTAGACGTCATTGTGATTTGTTTTATGGTCATATAAGGTTGCTTTCTATACTCTTTTTACTGCTAATGCTTTTTTTTGATTAAATTTCTATTCATTTAATTGTTGGACTATGTATTATCAAATATAATAATATATGTATTAACTTATTGTTTTTACAATACTTAATAAGTTATCTTCCTTGTCAATAGATGATTTTTTATATTGAGCATTACGATATCTTATACATAATATATATTAACTAAATTAGAGATTAATCAATAATACTAGATAATGTTTTACAGCTTTTCTTATCTATTGCCGGCATTTTGCGAAGAGTATGGAATCGGGTTTTAAAAAAATTAGTGTGTCCTTATAAATAATCTTAAACCTTTTGATGTTGAATGTGTAACTATAGTATTAGTTATTCGAAGAGGAATAATAATAAAATATAAGAATGATAGAGGAAAGGGTCTGCTTTGGCATTAAGGGTAAACTTCTTTTGTGCATTTATCTTGAAATAATATTACTTATTTATATTAATTTAATGAATCTTAAATTACGATTATATTTATTCATAGGGGACAAAGATCCACTTATAAGGTTCTGCATTCACATTTAACATTTGTTTTAGTTGATTTGGGCCAAATCTTAACATTCCGGTCATACACAATAGACAAATGACCCTCCGAAGGTCCATAATGACTGAATCACAACACACACTAACACCTGGCTGACCTTGGCTATGTCTCTACAACCCTCAATTATGAAATCATCTACTCGTTCGAGTTCCCAGACTCAAAACCCTCAGAGCACACAACTCACCATATTCGATCTCAACTTCGTCGCCTGAATGTCTAATACTTCCCCAATACACGATCATACCACGAGGGATACCCCTATCATCCGTGTGTGTTACAAGGCCAAATTTGAATACCCGTAGCCGACCAACAAGGAGAATACCGCCACACCAATGAAGTATCCATAAATCAAAACACAGTGCCTCTTCTGAAACTTATACCTTCATCGAGCCATATCTAAAAGTAACACCATCTATCTGATCATCTGAGATCTTCCATGCTACCTAAGAATTCAGAACCTTCCTTTCAAATCGCATCGTGACCTAGCACCCGCAATCTCAATACTACACCACACATCGCACCTATTATGCCACCATATGAACGATACGACAAACCTCAAACCCACTCTGAGTTGCAAGCAACTACATACTCAATTAGCTAAGAACTTTCCATTTGATTTCATTCTGGAGAAAATTATAATATGCCACATGCCCCACACACCAGTAAAAAATATACATCTGAAACTACGGTAGAGAACATCTAGAACTTTCAAAATTCCATTCGCACTTAACCAAACCGTCAGGACTGAATCCCTCTAACTCCACCAAGCTACGCAGGTCGACAACACCCAAGAGCATCGTCACGAATCACACGTAGAACCTTACCACATCATAAGCACCCCAAGGGCTAATCTTACTCATTACCATGCTGATACAATCTACTACCAAGTTGTCCTATTTCTCCGAGTCCCCTCTGAATTACCTTCCTATTGATTCTTTCTCCTTGCCATAGTACCAAAATCCTCAACCAGAAATCATCACGCGAGACCCTCGCACAAAACCACATCGCCTTAAGGGTCATAAATCGCTGAATATCTCTTAAGCACCCCAAAGTACCATATCTAAAATACTTACTCTAAAGAGACTTTCGATGAATTCGAACTATGCTTCCCTTTCATGATACCGGAATGTAGAATCCACAATGATATATATAAACCCTGAATCCATCAAAACCATTATCGAGAGTCACCCACTCTACACAATTCTCAATTAAACTGATCAACCAGATCGAACAACCTGTACCCCATTAACGCACCAACACCCAAGGGAGTAACCCACACCCCTAGGCAACCAAGCAAATTCCTACTTTACGCACACTACTTCCTTTACAAATAATAACTCAATCATGCAATAAGACCCATATCCACATAAAGTATAACATAAACTGTATCCAGAAATTTCCATTACTAGAGTCATTCTCAAACTCCACCTCTGCAGGTCATAATTGATCCACCAGTTTACCCCAAACTGAAACCAATACAATACATAATCGGGAAACCAACTAATCATTAGCAGACTCTCCCATTTGGCTCAAAGCCATAGATCAAAACAAACAATAACTCGCAATGCCCATACGCTCTCACTGCCACAATACCGCAGTGAGATTCAACGAAATCCTTCGTAAGCTCATATAACACAACCATCTAATATCTCAAATCGTTTACAAATCTCGTATTCACCATTGTAATAGTCATGCCAACTTCCTCAAGCGATCTAAACTCAAATTGCAACATATATCATTTACTGGCAAAATATAACTTGTTACAAAACAACATAAGGATCACACAACCTCAGGAAGCCCTGCGGGAGGTAACCCCGCCTGCTTAGCCTCAAACTGATATCTCTCTACACCCTTCCAAAACGTGGCTATTACGCGATCACTTATCCTCCTGCATTAAAACACAACTCATGCCTATCCTTGAGGCATCACAATACGCGATATAAGGACCTGAAGCTGATGGCAGAACTAACACTGGAGCTATGGTCAAAGCAGTCTTGAGCTCTGAAAGCTCTCCCATACTCGTCTGACCATCTGGACACCACGTGCCCCAATAATGCTACTGAACTGAGCCAAAATTCACACTTGGAGAACTTTGCATAAAGTTTCTCCTCCCTCAATCTCTGTAATACAAATCCTCAAACGTTGAGTATGCTCCTCCTGGCTATATGAGTACACCAGGATGTCACCAATGAATACAATAACGAAGGAGTCCAAATTCGGCTGGAATACACTGTTAATCAAATACAAGAACGTTGATGGGGCATTGGTCAGCCCAAAAGACATCACCAGGAACTCATAACACAACAGGAAAATCCACTTCACTCCACCACTAAACTGCATGAGAGGTCCTTAAATACACTCACAACTCGAGGCCATATGCCAACTCAAGACAAAAGTCAAACACTTTATAGTTATTGCTACATCTCCAACCAATTTTTTTTTTCTTAATGAAACAATCTGAACACATATCACCATCAAATCACACTCACCACATAGTCATCCAACTACAAAATCCCACCAATAAAGACACAACGGACATATAAGTCCCAAATGCACGTGCTCACACAATCGAAATCTCAACACTCAAGCCACAGACAAAACCCGGCCTCAAGTCTCTAGACTGAACCATTATCAACTTGCTAAAATCAATCTCGCAACTCATACATGGAAATCACAAGCCATTAATGCACAGTTGATACCGAGCGCTCACGTGCGCATTCAAATACATGTAAGGAATTCAAAGAGTTACGCTTTTGGTTGCATAAATGGATTCGCACAACAAGAATTCAAGAATGTGAGATTTTTCCTAAGGTTTCCGCAACCTCCCCAAGATAAGTACAGACGTCTCCGTACCGATCCTCAAGACTCTACTAAACATGCTCATGACTGATGATACCTATGTAACCTATTCTTTGATACCAACTTGTCACGACCCCAAAACTACCCTGGCCGTGATGACGCCTATCGTGATACTAGGGTAGCCAATTTACTATGCATAACATAAGGAACCTTTCATTTTATTCAATACTATCCGGTATTTCATAAATCTTCCATTTTAGCATTTCAAAACAAATAAAGTTAGGTAAAAACATTTCAACTTTGTCCCAAAAACCCGGAGTCATCAGTCATGAGCAACTAAAAGGAATACAAAATCTGGTACTGTTTCCTTAATAAAACCAAGTCTGAGAATATAAATAATGACGAAATAGGAAGGAAAAAGGCAAGGCTGCGGATGTCGTGCAGCTACCTCGCAATCTCCGAAATGCTCCAAAGAGAATAAATCAGCTCTCACTCAGCCCTGACACCTGAATCTGCACACAAGGTGCAAGGAGTAACATGAGTACGCCAACTAAGTAAGTAACAATTATAACTATGGAGTGCTCGGGCAATAATGAATACCACGCTAAACCTCCCTTCGTAGAGTCTCACCAAATTTCTTTAGCAATAAGGACTCAATTTCGTAAGGAGCCAAATCATTTCCTTTCACCGCGATTGTGTAAGTGGTAGTGTGCTTCTGTGGATCTGAAGCTCCGTCATACTTCGGCACTTCGAGCATTTTGAACCGCTTCGAGATTAATTCCGGTGCTGCTCTCGGTTTATACGGCAATTGGGTATACTTCTTTGAGTCCAGGCCTTTGTATTAGTGGCGCTCCTGGGATTTGGTCCATGCGGGTGTTTACTTCCTTCATGAACCGTAAAAGTTTGTTCTTGAACGGGTCGTTCTCGCTGTTGAGACCAGGTTGCTTCCCCCAGCCCCGTCGGAACCGAATTCACCCTTGTGAGTATTGTTGTCGACTCTCTACATTGTTTGCTTCGCGGGGACACTAGGAGGAATTGGATCTCGCCTGTTTGCATTATTCGAAGCCCTCGACAACGGCTGTTTTAACTCCGTCATAACCTTATCTTGCCGCGTGAGATGGCCTAGAATAATTACCTGTTGCTCTTTTAAGACCCTTACCGCATCGACAACATGTTCTTCATTAGCATCATCGGGAGTTGTTTCCCGAACATGTCGAGGATATTTCTTGTCATGCACCAACGTGACGTCATTCCCCTCGTTGTGAGTGTCACTGATTGAATCCTCGAAATGAGGTTGATCCCCTCGAATTTTAGGATTGTGAGTGTTGTTAACAATAGTGTCTGCCATTTTTTTGTGATTTTTTCTAAGACAAAACAATCAAAGCTTGTTAGTAAAAAAAGGTAAGGATCAATTTAATTGCACGGTTGTCTAGGCTCCACGGTGGGCGCCAAACTGTTTAACCGTAAAAACGATACAGTTGAATTTGTTAGTGATTTCCAGACAAGTGAATTAATTTGATCCAAAAAATAACGACATAGCTGATGAAATATAAAACACTTAACCTTAAAATGTAGGTGGAACGACAGAGCTAACGAGTCCGGGCACAATAATGATGAGAATCAAAAAGCGAGAAAGCAAAAATATATTAAAATTCTGTATAGAATGTGTGTAAGTTAGCCAGAAAATTCGTGTCCTTTACAATGATAATTGAGCTCCCAATTTATAGCCGTGTCTAGGGAAGGAAGTCCTAGGATCATGCGCTTCTTTAATGTCAATTACGAGTGCCACAGATGAAGATGTAATGCTAGACATATATGCCCTCCTTGTAACGGGTCATCATTCTTGATGCAACAAAATATTTTGTATTAAATGTTATCGGGCTCAAAGTATTTAATACTCCTTTTATGATCGTTATTCCTTCCGATGACAAGCGAAATAGCTATGTTCGGTGGTCACCCTCATCTTGCATTCCACGTGTCCTTCCTTTAAGCGGCGACGGGTCATGTGGTTTTTTTCCCAACACAACATGCCAGTCTAGAGTTATTGACCAGTAAACGTGCAAATTTCAGACCGGTAGCGTATTTTTGCTCAAATAATTATAGTTGCTTGTTACTAAGTGGCTCAATTTAAATAATTTTTAAAAATTGTCTACGTTTAAGACCGCGTCCCGAAATCTGCTACTTGGGCTAGGGGTGGGCATAAAATCCGAAAAACCGAATTCCGAACCGAACCGAATTAATTCGGTATTTCGGTTTTCGGTATTTCGGTATTTCGGTCTAATTCGGTACAGAAATTTCGGTATTTCGGTATTTCGGTTCGGTACACGGTATTGGATTTTTGATATTTCGGTATTTCGGTATTTACCGAAATACCGAATTTTTTTTTTTTTT